>CM067372.1:74524382-74624382 GCA_034401795.1 Chaetoderma sp. LZ-2023a | reverse complement strand
CTGAAGGTCCTAATGAATCTACTGTTAAGGTGTTGCACACTGGTTTACGTGAAGACGGGACGAACGATTTCCAAAGAATTCCCAGGTCACCGTCTTATGTAGTTTCAAAGATACTGTATTGGTAGATGCCACTTTATTTATGCGGGCCTTCTGCTACAGTCTAACCTACCAATTATTTGTCAGAAACGGAAACTAGCTTTGGCTGCAAGTGGCAGGGATTCCTACCTATCTTTAGATACAGTTGTCCAATGGGGGGCAGACGCTCAGCTTCCCATAGGACACTTTGGAATGGCATCTACCTCCAAGGACAGCCTGCATACATGTTACGACACAAGGCATCCTGCTCCGCAACCACATAAAACATCACCTGGGCAATGGCTACGTTTCACACAAGCAAGTTTGATTATTAACATGTCGCTATAGTGAGGGGTGGAGAGATGGATATCCATCGCGGGCATCCTTCCAGTGTGGGCGTGACAAATTCTAACATTTCATCCAGACACTACAATGAATTGGATGGGATCTGCATTTCATCCGTCACCACGTGCTACGGATTTAACAGTTGACCTGTCATTATGGTTTGAGTTCCAATATGCCCAAATATGCACTGTGGACCGGTAAGTAAACTAACTAACTCACATTTATACCTATATGTTTGTGCAGTGCTTACTTCATTGGCAGGGTTATCTAGCTAACAAGTATCCGAAGATACGTGGGAGGGGGATGTATGTAAATCAGCACTTTAACCATCACCGCTCAGAAACCTCCGATAGTTTCCCAGGTCAGATCCGATCAACGTGCTGATGAGGAATCCAGACAATTAGAAAGCCATAGGGCTGGTGGATCGTGGAACGCGACAATAACTTAATATATATATGAGGCCTTCTAGGTAATTGGCCAATTTTACACAACCATGCCAAGTGTGGGCCTATGTTACCGCAACAACCGGAAAAGAGGCATACACTATATGTCTCTAAACGAAGAAATTGTCCCTAACCACTTTAAACCTATCCTATCGAGCTGAATACTAAGGTTAGTCGGTAATATGGTGGGCTCGAACAATTACAGCGTCGTCAGCGACCTCAGTGTAAAATTGATGATGGCGGGAATAACTGATGCAGATATAAATGTCGCTGTATAGTATATATTTCCTAGCGTACTGCGGTCCAAAGCTTTCTACAAGTAAACAAAACATATTAACTGGATGGCTACCTGCCATATACAACTAACCAATGCAATAAGTAGATTATAATTAAATTAAGTAACTAAGCATCACAGATTGATAAAATAAGATGGTGCAGCTAGTTGAAAGTACCCACAGTAAACAAGGATACTATTCACAGTATTAAAGAAATTAAAAATGGCGGTCCTAAGACCGGATGTGTACCTATTAGTCATCAGTACCAAATACGGAAATAATAATTAAATGTACAATAGTATAGTAACTTGAGTACCTAATAGTCATCGGTACGGAACAGGCTACTATGTTGCTGAAATTGAGGCATTACCATATTCATAGCGCGAATCGACACGTTCTCTAAAGATGGGGAGATTTCCGCAGATGATTCCCACAGCTGGTTCCCGCAGGCTGGTCTCCGCAAGCTAACTCCTCCAGACAGGGTAGACACGGTACACACTAAGGACAGTGAAACAAAGCAGTGAGGAAATGTCTATTAGATAGTCTTGGTAACTAGTATACAATTTATATGGAAGTGAGAAAGTTATCCATCCGGCGACGGAAATAGTAAAGTTAAAGGTTGCCCATTAACAGAGGGCTGTATATAATATTAAGCAAAGTTCCACAAGATTGTGGCCAAAAAGTTAATTAAAACACACACAACATGCAGTGCGGAAATTGAAGTCCACTTTTCAGCGTGGTTGGCAGATCCAGCGAGTCTTCCACCAAGAATCACCGTAGCTCTACATTCCGTAGAATTACATCACGGGCCCGTATGGCCCTTTCCGCAGAGGTGTTCCCTTTAGACAAGTTCGGAAGTGGGAACCATAATTTTAATTATTTCGCCCGGGAGCATCCAAAATTCCGTAATGCGGAAAGTCAGAGAACTGCTATCTGGTGCGGGTGAGTTGAACGTCGCTTGGCACCGCGGTGATGTTCTGTATCTTCCGTCAAGTCCTGCAATTCCAGCCAGTCCTCCAGATGGGTCGGTCTCCATGCCGACGATGCTCCTGATTCTCGATTTTTCACCCCTTTTATACTACTCGTGGCGTCAGAGGCAGATGCTTCAGCCAATCAACGGCCGAGCAATAGCCAATCAGCGTGCAACTAGATCAGTGACGTATTTACTACGTTCTAGATCTATTTATGCATACACGTGACTACGACATCAAAAGCAATATTTTAAGGGGATTTTCGCGGATAACTCAGCCATTTCTACGCCGATTTTGAAATGGTTAACAGGTATAGGAAGCTCGTTTTATTCTGCTCCTGAGCGGGGCCAAGAACAACGAGAACGTATTAATTAAAGGTTTTTACGAGTACCATCTCTGTACACTATAGGCATGCACTCACTCCCAATTCCGTGACATGTTGTCGGGGAAGCTCCGATGCGCGCGCATGCGCACAACACGCTTTTCCGGACGTAGCCGATTTTAACGAAAACCTCTCACAGGGCTTATGTACGCGTACTATCCTATCCTTTGCTGGTACAGCCGGTACCCATCCGGTCGGTCCGCACTACACCTACTTTGATTTTTCTGGAGGAATGTCGAAGAAACTCCAAAAGTATACTGATAGTCTGGATTATTTTTCTAAACAGTGGCAATATACCCTCATTCTCTTGTAATTAGGACTAATGTAATGCCTTTACTTAACCCACATAATTCTGTATTACCAGAATCTTGGCTTCCAAAGGATTTACATAGAAAAGAAATACAGTGAGAGTTTTTCTTTAATTCTTTTTATGTAAAATAATTATCAATTAAAGGTTTGCCAATGACAGTTTACATACACATATGAACACAATAATGATTTCATTCATTTGCATTGTAGATACTTGATGGATGAAACTCGTAAGCTAAAACATCATCAGCACATATTGTTAATTAATTGTTAAGCCATTTAACACTTAAAATTTAAGATTTCAATTTTCTCAGGGAAAATGTCCATTTGTAGAGCAACAGAAGTATTTTTGAAAATTTATCACAGGAATGGCTGGTAAAATTTCAGAAATAGTCTTCTCTTGCTCTGTAAATGGGCATTTCTCAAGACCACCACAGAAAGATCTTTGGCTAGCCTTTGTGTTAAAGGATTAAAGCTTAATCTTGTAGCCATGAAGATCTATTATCTTCCCAGCTTCAAATTAATTATACAGGAAAGTGTTTCATAGGACATAATTCACACAGTCTCTCTCATCCCAATGGAGGCATAGTCAAATCAGACAGCTGGGTGTGAGATTATTTCTCCCCTATTCAGTATCTTTTCATTCAGAAATTTAAGAAACCTAGTTTTACAGCAAGTAATAAGAAATTGAGATGCCTGTTAATTGTTTTGATAGTTTGAATTCCTTAGGCAACAATTACTGTGATCAAATTATTTTCAAAATTTTAAGCTGGATTAATATTTAGATAACTAAACAAACTTTCTAGGGAATTCAGAATAAATTGGATTTCTATTAAAATTAGCTCAGATCACAGGCTGAATCTGATTTAACCAGGTAAGTGACTGTACACTGTTATATACTGTAGCAATCATGTGGCTTAGATTCTACAAATTATATAGGTTTAACCTTTTCAACTCTACCGACCATATATTACACGTTCTTTATTTTCTAATAAATACATAATATTCTGTTGAATCTTTTGAAAATAAATTTATTCGAATTCTAAGGTATTCTTCTAAGATTAGATTCAACAGTTTTCATATAAATTGCTTCATGTTTAAGATACGGTGATACTATTACTATGGATGAACGAGTTAACATATTCACTGAATTGTTTTTAGTCATTACGCTTACCAGTTTTGCAGCACAATAAACGAGCCAGTTATTCCAGTGATAAATTTTCAGTCTGCAAATGGACATTTTCTATGATAATTGTAATTTTCTTGAACAAATTTGTGTGTTAAAGGATTAATTGCACCCATAGTATGCCAATATACAATGCATATTACATTAAATAGGATTAATATCTATATATGGGCACTTTGAGTGCTCTAAATACAAGGTTTACATAACTTTTACGCATTTGAAAAATATTTGAATTTCTTCCGGAAGAAACTAGTGGAAGAAACTATTTCTTCTGGGAGGGAAGAAACCTAAAAAAACGCAAAACACCCTTCAGAAGAAATTGCCAACCCTGGATTGTGAGATGGGAAACCTCTCATGATTTATCTTCATTTTCACAGTCTTATAGTATATACTACAGCATCGTCTCTTCATAAAGTCAGTCCCTAGGAGCCCATCCTCATTCATGTCCGTCACATGAACAATGTGATAAAATGCACATTTCAGCTGAGTACTTGCACTCCAACAGGGACGCCCCAGATTCACAAAAAGGTGGTCTTCTCCAGTGTTTGTCTCCCCTTGATAATGGATCGATACACTGATGTATTGAAGATAAGGGCAGCAGCCGCACTATCCACATTTAAATTAACCACAATCTTACTGACGGTTACAGGTATAAAGAGTATACAAATATTCTGACTTAATGGATGATGCATACGGGTGCTGGTAAACTCCCTATACATGGCTTGATACCAATCTCCACTTTTGAGCTTCTCGCATTGATGCTTGGAGGCTGGGGCTGCTGAATCTGAAAATGATGTTGAAGACCCCTTTACATTTTAATGGGTATTAACTTCGTTTGGGTTCCTGTCCAGATGAGTTTATGGTTTATGCCCATTTTTATGCTGTATATAATTCCTCCTCAAATTCCTCGTCCGAGCCGGATAACTCAGAATGGTTTCCCTTGCACTGATGATAGTGTGTCAGGTGCTTGTGTATATATTTTGCATGATAAGAATGAAAAAACATGTTTAGAATTTTGTATATTTTCTTTAAAATTTACTTTGTCTCTATTTAAATTACTTTTTAATTTTAATTAAATTTTAAATCTTGAATTATGCGACTTATTTTTCTGACCTGGTTGGGTGTTCTATGACTGGCTGTGCAAAGAGAGAGATTGGTCATTCGTACTCAGTTATTTCTGTCAATTAATTATTCAAACACGTCAGTGGAGGGAGTGTGTGCGTGTGTATGTGCGTGCGGGCACATGTGCAGGCATGAGTGAGCTAGTGTGTGCATGTTCAACATTGATGACATTCCAGATTTATGCCTCTCTCGGAAACGGCTGATCCAATTTGTCTCAAAGTGCATCGCAAGAAAAGAAACGTTGCTATCGTAAACTAGGATTTACAGATTGTCAATGTGTGCATGTTTGGAAATCACGAATCCACCCATTTTAGCATCCCATCTTAAGTCTCAATCACGAAAAATAATGTGTACAAAGATAAAATTGGAGTAGACAGCTATTCTATCATGGCCATAGAATCCGCACATGAGGTGATGTCGGCAATGACGGTTATGAAATTATTAATTGGAATGTTTATACATGGCGTACATATTTACTCTGTGAAAGCCAGAGTTTTATTTTGGATATAGCATATTGGTGATTCTATGCAACGAATCTGTGTTACCTATTTTTATGTGGATTCAATGCACTTGGAATTGGTGCGTTGAGTTCATTATTTGTATGTTTAATCTAGTCGGTCAGGAAACTCGACGATCTTTATAAATAACATACCAGATATCAGTACAGCTTCATGCAACGTTCTTGCAAACTCAACTTCTGTATGCAAGAATCGATTTGCCAACTTAAGGCAGACTGATGAAGAACATAGTGGAGTCAATGCAACACAACCAGAGGAGTCTGATTGACGCCACTGGTTGATGCAATATATAGCAATAATTGTACCAATACCCCTAACACAATAATGGATGTAACCCTTGGGGTACTGCGAGATCGGCTATTTTGTAGATATTTTTAGTTTCAAGGACATTTTCCCATTCGACCATAAAGGAATTTGTCAGACTCAATGACGGATTAGTCCAAGTCACGAACCAAGAGGTTCGGATAACTGGTTGCCTAGCAACTCTCTGACACCTCTGCATAGGAAGGGTAAGATTTAATGATATGCAGACCGGATGTAGCATCATATAGAATCTTCTAGAATAATTAGATCACGTGGTTCTCATAGGCCTTCTACTTAGAAAACCCTGTATATTTCCTTATAGATTTTTGTGACAAATATCGGATTAAAGTGGATTGGCTTAGTGGCCAATCAGATGACAGGATCTGGTAGTAATAAAGTAACCAACCAGGAAGCGGTGGAAGTAGCTTTATAACCAATGGAAAAATTACTGCAATCTCCCTTCTGATTGGCTTTATCAGTGGGTTGGTTAATAATCTGAACAACAAGCTGATGTTTTTGAGGGAGAAATTGTGATTTTCACATCTTCATTCGAATGGTACAACTCATAAATCTAGGTCGCTGTTGAATAGGAGTTTAGAATAGGGAATTAGTAGTAGGACAGTCTCTGTACGTTTTGTCTATAACCTTTTATCTGTTGGTGAGTTTGCCTTGAAATTAATTCTTGTAAGATATGTTAATAAAAAGAAGTTAGTCACAGATAAATGGTTCAGTTATTCGTGAAAAGTCGTCATTAAAGGAGAGCAGCACTCCTCATACATGGAACAGGCTAGTAAGATAATTTTGGACAGGCACGGTAGACATCATAAATATTCTTCATTACAATCAGGAAGAAGGCTACCTTGTTGATCGTTATTAGAGGTAAGCTCAGACGAGGCATTCAACAGTTCTCTAATAGTGATTGATTCTCAGACACCTATTATTATATTAAGAAGATACACCCAACAATCTTCAGTGGCATAGCCTCTCAGCCGAATGGAAGACGGCACGGACATGTACAACATAAAAATGCAAAACTGTAAGGATAGCAAAAACCGTACATATGAAGTGACAATCAGCGCCTAGAGTAGTATAGATGGCGTGCTAATCGGTGCACATAACTAGAACTGTCAGTAGTAACTAAGAACAATGGCTGAGACAATTGACACCAACCCCCGGGGATGTAGTCATGGGAATGAGGGAGGACACGTAAATTAGGATGGAAATGGACGAGTTACGGCAACATGCACAGCGCATCCGTACATGCGAAGGTCGGATTTCCCACAAAGTGCGAGTATTTAGAGCCCTGCAAGAATGTGCTACGGCCGATGGGTAATACGATTGGTAACCCAAACTAAATAACGTATTGGAAATCCGACCGACCATTACATATAGAAATGAAACTTTTCCTGCAGGACAGGGATCACACCACCATCACATGGAATCAACATATGGACCACATCATAGGATATTTTGCGACAGCAAATGATAAATATAGACTGAAAAATGAATTTAAAACAATGCGCCAGTGAATGATGAAAACGTAAGCATGTTCAGTAGGAGGTTCAGACACCTCGTCGGTCTGGTATATGTCAGAACGTTGAATCCAGACAGGTTGGAGACTGTGATGGAGGCATATGTATGCGTGTTGGAAAATTACATGCTGGTGCATGGGACCTACCGACAGAACCACAATAGTCTGGAGTCAGTAATGTGATAGATGGAACAACAACAGTGTTTGGGTGAGGGCAGACACATGCCTAGACGGGACGCAGGTGACCGAGGTGCCAATGGAAGTGGACACAATTAGCATGTGACTCGTGTGCAGCGTGGTGACCGAATCCTTAAGGTGGGACATAGTCAACATGTGCGGGCCATGTGCTGTTTCCAGCCCATCAGGCAATGATCGGGATCCTATGCAACCAGAGCAGCACACATACTCCCGGTATACTATGGCTGTGGTCAGGCAGGATATACCAGATATACCAAACATTACCAGTGAGAACTGTGACATAATTTTGGTGTGGCCAAGCTGGCCACATTCAATGGTGTTGCCACGTACAAATCACACCGCCACGGAAGACGAATCCCAAATGCACAAAAACGTGGTGTCTTATTAGTCCTTTCATGACAAACGAGATACTGAAGACTGTAGCGATGAACTCATCCAGCACACGTTCAGCATGGTAGTAATCGGAACAGGAATGGACAGTTACTTCCAATGCCTGCATAATTCACAATTCCCAAACCGAAGCAGCGACTTCAGGTATGAAGCTATGGAAATTGGGGCATCGAATCGTTGTTACAGTGACACAAATGCGAGAAATTCCATGGCATCAAACACGGACAGAGACTACGCCAATGCCGCACGTAAAGGCCCATATGCAGGGAAATGACAGGCGGGAAACGGGAGCGGAGGGACCATCAGATGAAACGCTTCCTGGTCCAACTAAATATGGCAAGAAGCGGTCAGGGGGTCGAAACCGGTCAGTATATAGATGCACTTATTGATACTGGTGAAAGAAGTGACATTTGGGAAAGAATATTTAACCGTTCATGCCATAAGGAGAGCGGAGGTTTTACTTGCTGTAAATAGTACGCCTATTGAGGTATTGGGAGAGACCCAAATTAGGTTTCAACATGTATTGCGATCTATATGGTGAAAATGCATAGAGTTACCTGTTTCGTAAACATCATCAACTTGGATATAATATGTGGCAACATTAGTAAAATTAGGGTTTCATCCGAGCGGTACCACTCATAAAACTATGTCGCTGTTGAATATGGATTTTGAATAGGAAATTAGCAGTAGGGCAGTCTCTGTACATTTTGTCAGAAGTCCATAATACTATTATTATGAACTTCTGATTTTGTTTAGTGTTTTATCTGTTGGGGACTTTGCCTTGAAATCCATGCTTGTAAGATATGTTAATAAGAAGTAGTTAGTCATAGTTAAATGCTTCAGTTATTCGTGAATAGTCGTCATAAAAGGAGAGCAACACTGTTCGTACTTGGAACAGGATAGTCAGATAGATAATTTGGGACAGGCACGTCAGATATAATAAATATTCTTCGTTACGATCGGGAAGAAGGTCATCCGTGTACCTTATTGATTGCTATTAGAGGCAAGCGCAGACGCTCTAGTCCAGTCATTATATGAAAAAAAGTGGGTCAACCCACCACAAATTGCAACAAAATTTATTTTATCACTATTCTTCTCAGAAAAGCAAATAAAAGAACATATTAAAAGTCTTCCAAAATCGAAGTAGTGGAACAGTGCCTAATTTGCATAAATCCAAGATGGCTGCCACAATATTTATAATTGCACATTTTTCATCTCATTTTTATTTCTAATCAAGTTATTTGTAATGTTTAAAGGTGTTAAGCCACACTTTGGTAAGTGATACATATAAATAAAACATAAACTAAGGCGTGAAAGGTGCATAATTTACAGGAATCCAAGATGGCCAGCATAATATTTGATATTACAGTTTTGACCTTATTTTCACTTCCATTCAAGCTTATTTTCAATGCTTAAAGGTGATAGACCTTATCATCTTTTAACATTAAAATAGCGTGATTAGAATTTAAAATGTTTTAAAACTATATAATGTCAAATATTGTGGTTGTCATCTTGGAGTTAACCAAATTAGGCACTGTTAAATACTACTTGAATTTGTTTGGGTCTTGTGTGTGTTATTTGCTTTTCTGAGATAAACAGTGAAAAGAATTTCTGTTGTAGCTTGTCTGTTGCAACTTGTTGCAGTACATGTATATGTATGTGCTGTATGTCAGTTCGCATGTGAGACATTATGGGGTCACATGTGTTCTAACATTTGACAATCACCTTTGGGGGAAGGCTCTAACAATACAGGAGAGTGCAGCAGCAAACAATAAGATCGGGTCCTTTGCATTGAGACTTGGTCGATATCATACAAAAATGAGTTTCTTAGGCACTATTGCACACCTTACTGCAGACACGGTTCTGCTCGAATTGCTGGATTGCACATATATGAGCAACATAGTAGGTAATATGCTGAGGGGAAATCGATTTCCAGGGTCCTCAGTGCCTTCTAATGTCACACGTCTTTTGCATACCAGTACGACACCTTACAGCAAGTCGGGCGAGAGATGAGCAAGAAGGCACAGTTACAAAAGAGTCTTCTCGTGAAGCTTATGTACCTCAACTGAATCTGACCAAACCACTAGCGAAAAGGCAGATGTCACGCCAATGCCAGAAGTCCTTATTGTTGCAGGAGCACTGTATGATGATACAATGGATGAGTGAATCACATTAGACAGCTTACAGAACTATAAAGTCCTGCAGGTCATCAATCATACATGCAATAACAATTATACCAAATCTGTTCACCTGTATTTGCATAACATGGAGAGCCTACTTGAGCAGCATTCAGACGTGTACCAGTACTTCAAAGATGGCCTGCGTGTTGGTAGAAGATCTGACAGATATTGGACAGGATTGTTACAGGACTTGCTTATAGAGCATGTCTTGATGAGGAGTATTAAAAGTACAGAGGGCTGACAAGAGGACGTGGGATGACGAAAACACTGAGATGCATGGTTGTTTACCAATGCCCACTGATAGGTGAATTTGGCCATGTAGGAGCTGACATCAGTAAGCTACCTGACGAGTGAACAACACAAAGAGGTGACAGTGTCAAGGCTGGTGAATGACATGGCTGATACATAGGAGCTCTTTGCCATTTGACCACCAGAAGCCCTTCTCTTGAGAATCCAACACTAGTATTGTGACTGGGGTGACAGCTGATGTCACTGAATGTTGCGTGTACTACAAAATTCGGGAAGAAAATTAAAAACATTTTGGCAAAAGCATTGTCAAATATTCATTCATGAAAAAAGACCAATAGGTTACCATAAGTAATAGCAATGCAGTGAAAATAAGGGGTGAGTAGATACACATGGATCCGAAGCTTCTCTTTCAGAGGCTAGTGACTTGGAATATGCAATGAGAACCTGGAAGATGTATTTCATATTTCAGTATATATACAAATCCACTAGCACATAAACCATCCATTGGTGGTGCAGCTCGGAAGTTGATGGCTTCAGTTATGCCTGTAACGTCAGGGGATGTGCAATACATATGAAATGGCGTGCGTGCGTGCGTGTGTGCGTGCATGCCATTCCTGAACAGGATCTCATGGAATCGTGGTTCAACATAAATCACTATGGTCAGCCAGTTCTAATGTTTGCAGCAACTCTAGAAGTGTCAAGTTCTATAACTTTCAGTGGACGAAAGGAAGACTTCCTTTCCACCAATGAGAATAAACAAGTGTTCATAACCAGGCTTGGTGCTACCCTAGAGCATCGCGAATGTCACATAGAACATGGTAAGGCGGATGCTGATCTACTAATCATGTAGACTCCAATTGGCATTGATGAGTAAAGGACTAAACTAACTTTCTTCATTGCAGATGACATACATTCTGGTATTACCCTGTTTCCACTCACAATCCACCACACCTAATATATACCCTCGGCCTCATCCCCGGTATAGCACGAAAAATGAATCACGATGCTGGAGTATTGCTCTCCTGAGAAGCATACATAGCCGACAAATATGTAACTGTGTTTTTGTTCAGGCTATCCTTGGGTGCGACACGGCATCACACACATATATGTATTTGGAAAGGACGTTGCATTGAAACTAATGCAAACCTGCCAAGTGTTACAGGAACAGGCTGACATATTTAGAGATACAAACAGGACAAAACATCCCATAGCAGCAGGGGAGAATGTCATAGTTTCATTCTACAAAAGTCAATCAGGTGACAAGCTAGATTTCCTCAGAGGGCAACGCTTCCACCAGAAGGTAGGCAGTAGTACATTATGTGTGAAGCCAGACTGCGGTGCTCCTCCCAACCTCAGCAGCTGCCAACTTCCACAGTATGTGCGTCTACCGGTACATACAAATGGGTGGCACCTGGAGATCATATGAAACCAGAAGACTGAAGATAATATGAACATGATATGCGTGTTCTGTCAAATATAGATAACAGACAAGGAAGCAGCAGCCCCAGTAGGACTGCTGGAGGTTGTTAGGCGTTGCTCTAATATGGGATGTAGGAACAGACGATGTTTTTGCAGGAAGAGTGGGCTTGATAGACAGCTCTACTGGGTGTGGTCAGTGCAATGCTGTATGTGTTAATGTTTCAAACGTGCAATATTATCTAACATATGATGCATAAATCATTGTCAAAGATTATATTAAATTATAGTCAACGGATCTGTGAAGTAACAGTTGTCAAGGTAATACGCAATGCATAAGTTATGGTCGCCTGATCCTCGTCACTAGGCAGGAATAGGCCTAAATCCTAATTATCCATCATGTTTGCCCATACAGACAATGCGATACACTATTCCAGAGTAATTTATGGTCGTCTGCTCCTCGTCACTAGGACATAATATGCCTATATCATAATTATCCGTGCGGACAATATTAATATACACTTTACCATCTGCTGTCAATTAACGACGTCATGGTTCCACATAAAAACAATACAATCAGCCTTTTCTATAACTGATCCACTTTAGGCCTTAAATTAAGTGGTCACTAAAGAAATGGAGTCGCTTAATACAACTCGTTTGCTATCTTGAATAGCTTATTATTGCACGATCATTGTGGTGGTAGTTATGTGTGGTGACTTATACGAATCGCAACGTTCATGTTAGATTGTAAAGATATGTTTGGGTATAATACAATCCATGCGGTTTATTGTTCGAAGTTCCAAAATCAAAATAAAACAGTTAATAGTCAAACCTGTCTATAACTGGCACTGTAAGTGCAATCATAGTGTTCTCTTAAGCACAGGTTGTCCCTTAATACACATTAATTACGGACAATTCCTGGCAGTTCTTTAAGATGTCTGGTCTTGTGACTAGACACTTTAAAAAGCTGCCATCTTTTGGTCTCTAAAGGTGCTGCATGATAAGGATAAGTCTGCATAGAAGTCAATGTTCCACAAATGTTAGTCACTCTTGTTTATTTATCTGCCATTAAAGTATATGTTAATGTGACAATGATTAAGTTTCGTGAAAATATAGTCAAACATTCAGAGTTAATGTAAATGTGTACGGCAAAATAGTTCAAATCAGGATAATATTGGATTTTATTGGCAGCCGGTTTGAGTCGAAAAAAATAAAATACATGTATTTCTACTGCAGTCATTTTGTATTATCAATATTTCATATTACATATAGTATACAAGCATCTTGAAAGAATGGAAAAGGTTGGTAAGAAGACAATAAATGGTCACAACTGTCGAATTCTAACATTGGGATCGCCATCTTGGAGTTATGCAAATTAGGAATTGTTCAGCTAGTTGAACACTTGAGAAAGTTAGAATGTTATATATAAATATATCCCTTACTTGTACTGAAGAGCATGTTTTAACACCTTTAAGCATTAAAATAGCTTGATTGGAAGTGAAATTAGAACAAAACGATGTAATCACAAATACGGTGGCGGCCATCTAGGATTTATGCAAATTAGGCACTGTTACACTACTTCAATTTTGGAAGACTTTTAATATGTTCTTTTATTTGCTTTTCTGAGATGAATGGTGATAAAATAAATTCTGTCGCAATTTGTGGTGGGTCATTTCATATGTTGACTGGACTACTCTGCGTTCAACAGTTCTCCTCTTATAGCAACCGATCCTAAGGGACATACAACTCTAGTAAGATACACAAAAAATCTTCAGGCTGTTGATCATGATCTGAATTTAACAAACAGGGCGCGAATCCGATCAAATTCCCGCATTTCTATGGCAGCAACCTGTTTCAGTCGCTTTAGGTTAAAACTATTCAACATCTTTCTTGTGAAGGTGTTTTGGAATTTTGATTCGGGTATTTCAAGGGCTATATGGTTAATACCTATTAATCCAATGGATGAATTCATTTTTAGCAATGCCACGCCCATTCCTACCTAATCCAGGCCCAGACTTTGCCAGTTCTGGGATTGATCGAACCATGCACTCCCTGAATCTCAATTTCCAGAAAGCTATACCGGTAAGCTGTCGAATATTTTGAATCAAATTTGACTGTATGGCAGCAACAGTGCCCAGTCAAATTAGTTTCAAAATATCAAACAGAATGGCTATTACGTAGTAAAGATATACAATTCGTACAACTGACGGGCTATGAAGCGTCCATGACGGACATTAAATACGTTTTATGATTCTGACGTCAGCCTACCTGTGATGTAATTTATTATGACGTCATATACTTGAGTGACAGATTGGATTCCTCTTTTTGCACATGCAACTGTTCTCTTCTAAATGTGAAACATTCTCACTAGAAACAACATACGTAGTGCCTTCACACAACCTTAGTTAATTTCAATCTCAATAGAAGGACCCAGCTTCGCCCACGTTTTGCGCGTGTTTGGATCGATTTATATACTTTGAATCATGAATGCCAAGAATACCAATTTCAAGGTAACTATATCGATCTTCGGCAACATCTCCCAGTCTAATTAGTTTCAAAATATCCAACAGAATATTTAGTAAATTATAAATTCATCAATGACATTCAATTCGTACACTTGACGGACTCTTCGAGCTTCATGACGGAGCTATACTACGCTATCATGATTGTGACGTCAGCCTAAATGTGACGTAATTGATCATGTCGTCGTATATTTGAGTTGCACATCGGATCCCTCAATTGCCTCTATTAAAGACATTTTACTGAATGTAGCTTCATAAGTCGATGCTATACTGGAATGTATATATTCCATTCTGAGACTCATGGCAGCACTATTTTCTCAGACAGTAATGGCATTTGACAGCATAGTTTCCTAAAATAGGAGACTAAACCGCCGACTCCACCAACGTCAACGACTAAAGGATCATTTTAAACAAAATTGATTTCTTGAAATTGCAGTAGCCTAAATTACGCTATTACGAAATAATTCGAATCGTTTCTGGACTTTTATGTTCGCCCACGCAGCAGTTTAATTGGCACCCTGTCGTGTAACCAGCAGTCCGTGTTAGGGATGGAATGAACCCGCTCATTTATTGCCTGATTTGGCGCTATGGAACATCGCGTATCAGTCTCCCATTTTGCCGGCGGCATTCAGGCGCAATCAGAAATCCATTTTCCTGCCTATTATCGAGTTACAGGTTGCGTTGCTTGAATCGGAGCCGTTCGTCATAAGTCGGGTCAGCATGCCATTGTGCTATTGCATACCGTATATCGACCATTGACGGTTATAAGATGATGCCGATTTATATCAAGGGCGTCGCCAGCTACTAGAGATGGGTAGGGCAATGCCTGGGGAGGTCTCAGTGGGAACTTCCTCCTACCCAAAAGGGAGTTGGCGTTTCCCCACCTGAAAATTTAATTGGATCATCTGAGAAGTCATTTCATACATTCTTGCTGATTAAAGCATTATTAGGTTGTATTAAAATATTATTGGAATAGTTTACAGATTTGAATTGGAACGTCAAGTTTCTGTTAAAAAGTCAACAGAATATCTCTTACATCATAAGAATTACTTGGGCCCCGTTCTCCACATCAACCACGAAATCGTTTAACTCTGCAAATACATGTTCTCAAATTCAACGCAGGACTTCATACTTATAGGGCCTACATGAAATCTGTTATACGACATAAATAATCTGTTGAATATTTCGAAATTTGACTGGAAGTTGTTGCAGCAACGGCTTCCAGTCAAATCTCTTTTCAAAATATTCAACAGATTAATTTTTATATCGTAAAGAATTACTTGGCGTATTTGGTCTGATGGCTTAAATGGCTAACAAGTAAATAATAGTTGTATTTTCATGATTCTTTGGCCAAACTATTGGTAAGGCAAGTACCCTACTTGACATACCGCTCACGACGCCCAGGGCGTAATAATATGCCTTACTAAGCCAGAATAAGCAATGCCATTATCATTCTCTTCCATTCCAAATAGGATGGGTGTGCATGTGGAATTCACTTCAAATCGGTTGGGCAATATTGATACGCTGCTACATATTAGGAGCACACTGCCATTAAATTAGACATTTGAGTACAAAAGCTTGGTTTGGCAGAAATTTAGTTATGGACCAGTGCTGGGATAAAAATGACCATTCTTTAATCAAAATGTGTTGTACAAGCTGAATTTATTTTCAGAATTAAATGTGCTCAGGTAATTTGCAAAATTGTGTAACTTAAGAATGAAAAAGCTGGCGCAGCAAGACTGGTGATCACTAGATTCAGCTAGCCATACTGATTAATTCTAGCTCTTACTAGGCAGATACGGCGATTATTGCTGGCCCTTATGCACAACAGAATCGTGTTCTTATGTCATTGTATCTTATTCAGTTCTGTTTTGTATGCAAACGGGTAGCCTATAATTTAATCTTTTTAATGGCAAGATATGTTCGAGAAATGGCAATTTTCTCACAGAAAATGTCAATTTGCAGACCAAAAGCAGACTATTTTTTGGAAAATTTCGCGCTGGAATGAGGGTGCGATTCATAAAATTAAAAAAAATAGTTTCTCTTGTTCTGCGAATGGACAGTTTTCGAGATGGACACTTCTCATCGCAGAGATTGGTTTGGGTCGCCTTTCGATGGTTGACGTAACAAATAAGTTACTATCCTATAGCGGCCTGGACAGCCACAAATTGTACTAACCGTGGCCAATTTCTACTAGTGCTAGCCTCGGGCTAGCAAGTTAGTGTTAATTTGAAACCATGTGAGCTTATCATCAACATAACCATAAATGCAATATTATAGTTAAGTCGATCAAAATGGCTTCTGCATTGATTTTGAGAAATGTCATTTCGTGAACAAACAAAATAATATATTATATGTTTGGACGTTTAATGCGAGTATATGCCTGCCAGGTGAATCACATCAATACAATTCAAAGTGATATTTCTGTCAGAAATTGTGGCATCACCTCACCACTCCTGCTGTTTCCACTAATCTTTTCTCACCCAACGTAGCTACATAATTGTTCATATTCTCTTGAGGGCCGCTTGGCGGGAAATGACTGCCTGGCGACAATGTTGTTGAACGAACGGTGCCGTGAGCCATCTTGTCTCTGCTGTCGGTGATTTAGTCTGAATCATATTAGCTAATAATAGTCTACTGCCAACTCTGAATACTAGCCTCTCGTTGAAACATCAATTGATTCACGTACGGAATGGCCTCTACGATTCCCAGTGTCGACTCATGCGACATTTGACGTCACACCGCCCCCAATAATATCCTATTAATGGCCAATAGGTAGGGAGGATACGCCGTGTGGTCGTCGATATTAACGGTTGTAATGCTCTATCAAAAAGCGGAAGGAGATTCTATATATAAGGTTACACTGAAAAGAAAGATATTCAGAATGTCTTGGATATCAATCAACACGTGGCAACCATCTTGTTCTCCAAGTGACCACTAGACATCAATCTGACCGGCTTATAGAGCATGGGCATAAATGCACATTACCAGTGTACGGTTCTGTTCTGTTCCTGTGGCGTACGCGTGGACCTCGCAGGATTTCATTGAATCGGTAAGTGGATATTCTTCCTCGTACGGACTACTTGAACTATATAGAATATTCAGTGACCTTAGCCGGTTTGGTCTATTTTTAAAATTGTTATCGATGTAATAACACACCCGGCCGCCCCATTGGCAATGGAGGGATCCGATCTGTTATCTGTTACCCAAGTATCTGAGGTCATAATTACAATAAAATGACGTAGCCCATCACGAAAGCTCCAACTCTCCGAGAATAATCTGAATTGTATGGCTTGTAAATTTATAACTTTAAGAAAAGGATCGGGGAACTAACATATGCTCTTGAATGACAGACAGCTTTATATAATAATCAAACTATAACCACCAGCGAAAAACAAATAAATCAGATTAATTAGAAAAAAGCAGCTAAATACCATTTATGTCATTCTGGCGGGAACCAATTAGTGATGCAACTGGACCTATGCTCTGGTGTATGCGGTAAGAATAAATAATACAGGCTACAGGCGGTCATATAAGCTCAGTTATATTCGCACTAAGCTGATTAGCCACTACGTCCTACAGGTAAAATACTGTCTAGTTTTAAAACAATTTGACTGAAGGCCGTTGTTTCTAGAGACGGAGTCTACATTCAGTCACACGAATTTCAAAATATTCAGTAGGCATCATATTGCGACCTGGAAAACCAACAGTGTATTTTGAAATCATTTTGACCGAAACTTGCTGCTTCAAACAGAAAAAGTGACTTTCAAATATGAGGTTTTCAAAAGGAGCAATAGTGAATTAGCAGTAGTGAGTTAATCGCTCTACATCGACGCCTATAGCGTATACTATTCATACCGCTTACAAAACTATATTCAGGTGTGCTCTCGTTATATTCAGGTAGAGATATGCGGTATACGGGCACACACAGTTGACACAAGGTGGAGAGCGAAGCGCCAGTGCAGTCACTAATTGGCTCCAAGTTAAGTGCTCCTATATTTAGTAAATGTTTTTTCTCAAATAATCCCGATTCATTTCCATATTTTACCGATGGTAGTTTATTTAATATTGTATGAAATTACCAATAAACATCATTTCTTATTTCCCTTTTCCCTTCCTTTAATAAATATTCTGTTGAAAATTTGAAACTAACTTGACTTGGAGTTGTTGCTGCCATTTCAGTTAAATTAGTTTCAAATTATCCAATAACTTACCTATATGACTGGCTATTATGCAACGTGTTGATAAATGAACCTTATCATTGTACGATTTCGTTCTGCTCCGCATTCCAAATAACGCATTCCAAATAACGCAGCTTACTGGGCCGATGCTGGGCAGATACCTGCCGATACTTTCAGTTTTGGCCCGGTATCGGCCCAGCATCGGCCCAGCATCGGCCCAATAAGCTGCGTTATCAGTGATGGATCTTGCAGGATCTCATATGTATCTGAATATAGATTCAAACGCGCGTACACAGTAGGTGGAGCTCCGCTAGAACTGGACCCTCTATTTTGTTAGAAACACAGTGGAAATATGATATTTTCTTGATAATAACTATTTGTTGTGTTATATTATATATGCTCATGTAGGGTTGCAAACTAGATTGCTCAGTCGATGACGCGTCATCGCAAATCCCAACGTTCCAACGTTCACCGCTTTGACCTTTTGACACACTTTAACCGACCGGCCATTGGCATGCCTGGGGCGGAGCCAAATTTAAACGACCTTTTGCACTCCGAAATCATATGGGTACATCACATACCAAATTTGGTTGAATTCCATCCAATGGTTTCGGAGGAGTTGCATTACAATTAATTTCTTGACCTTTTGACCCCATCCCGGGGCGGAGCCAAATGTAAATGTCCTTTTGCACTCCGAAATCATATGGGTAACTCACATACCCAATTTGGTTGAATTAACTCTAATGGTATGGTTTCGGAGGAGTTGTGTTACAATCAATTGTTGAGCTTTTGACCCACCCCTAACTGGCGTGGAGCCACATCTAAATGGCCTCTTACACGCCATAATTATATGGGTAACTAACATATCAAATTTGGTTGAATTCCGTCTAACGGTTTCAGATGAGTTTGCGTTTCAATCAATTTACGACACACACGCACGCACGCACGCACATACGCACGTACGCACGCACGCACGCGCCACCGACCCCACCTCACGCACGCACGGACTCACACAGGCATGCACGCGCGGACGCACGCACACACGCACGGATTCACGCACGCACGCACCAGTTGGACGGCATAATCCATGCTTTTCTTTAAAAACGTCGGGATACTATTGTGGATTATGATATAACTGCCCACGGCAGAGAAATCAACATTAGTCACGGTTCCATGGAGAATCGAGCTGCTCTAGGCCAGTGGAAGGCGGGGGGGGGGGGGGGGGCGTGGGGGCGTGGTGGTGTCCGATCTGTCGCTCAAGCATCTGACGTCAGACTCAAATACGACACATGTTAACTGACGTCACAATCAAAACGACGTTGCTCCATCACGAAAATGAACGAATTGTATGTCTGTGATGAATTTTCAATTTAATAAACATTCTGTGGAATAACTTGAAACTAATTTGACATGAAGCTCTTGCTGCTATAGGCAGCTAAAACTGCGGTTGCATTAGTTTCAAAATATTCAGCAGACACAAGTTTATATGTATAGTTACCTTGAAATTTAGATTCTACGAATTCAAGTTTCAAAGTTTAAAAACAGATTCCAACACACGAACAACGTGATCGGATCTGAGCTAAAATCCATCCCTCTATTGGTTCAAGGATTTTATTGAGAAATTATTTTTTTCTGGCTTGGCATCGCTCACGGCAGTTGGGACGAACACCCTTTTTTACCCTTTGAGGAAAGACCTTTCCTACTGTTGTGCCCACGAAAGCACATATTATAGGCCAATAACTCTGATGACTTTGTATGCGTGCGTAGGTGTGTGTGTGGGTAGGTGGCAGTTGGGCGCGTGCGTCCGAAGGCGTGTGTGTGTGTGCGCGAGTGAGTGAGTGAGTGACGAGTCAAGGGAGGAGACCTGGTTAGCTGGAATGGAAACCTCAGCAATCTAGTTTCAGTTCACCGTATACACAGTCAGAGAGTAGCTACTACTGGTCTGAACCCAGGTCCTTGAAAGTTGGAGAATCCCGTTATACGAAAAGACTAGCGAATGTGATATTGCCTTCGATATTCAATGTCCCCGTCTAAGGTCATCCTACTGGCAAAGATATGTAACCCTGACATAGCCGGTTGGTTACTAGTGAAGATAGGATGGAGAAAGCAAAGTTGGTACTCGCTATACACACCTGGGCTTAACACTGTCAAATGTTCTAGCGTATGGCCATTCACAACTGTGTCATACAGCAAGCACTTCAAAATACTAAACAGGATATTTGGGAGAATGTGTGCTTTTTCATATTTGCTCTTTCAGGTTCAAATGGTTATGTAAAATTAATTTGAACGGAAGCTGTTGCTGCCTTACTGCTCTAGTCAAATTAGTTTCAAAATATTAAGCACATATTTATTAAGAATGTACATGTGATTTGTGGTATTTGTTCTTTCAGCACAAAGGCGTAATTGACATTAATTTTACTGAAAATATTTGCTGCCTTACTCTGCTGTTGCCTTAGGCATCAACTGTTTCCAGTTAAATTAGTTTCAAAACATTTAACAGGCATTTGGTAAAAGGCATGTGCTTTTTCATATTTGCTCTTTCACGTTCAGATGGTTAAGAAACCTACTGAAATTTGAAAATAATTTTACTGGAAATCAAAGATGCCTTAGGCAGCAACAGCTCTCAGTCAAATTGCTATCAAAATAGTCAACCAAAATTTTCAGACATCTCATTGAAAGGTTTAATTCTAAATTAGATTTATGACACATGTGTATAAAGGACGGTTCTGTATATGGTCACCAGGGTGTCCTTAGGCTGAGTTTCCATAGAACCTCACGCGCCACGTCTCACGCCTCATGCCTCACACGTGAACGGAAGAATTAACATATCAATAGCAATACGACGGTCTCCATAGGCATTATCGCGTCACTTTTACTTTCGATCCATGCCCCACGCGCGAGGCAAGGAATGGGCTTGTTCATTCTTTGTGAGGTGAATCGTAACTGGTAACTGTAGCAAGCATTTAAATCGTTGTCATAATACAGGTAATTTCTAGAACATACTTTCGGAATTATGATTTAAAAATATTTTACGCAAAAATATGCAATTTTATTATTTTAAATTCAACAGAAAATGTTTACTCTCTTCTCCTCCAAGACTATATATCCAATCTCTCTGAAAATCACACCAGGCAAGTAGTCTTTCCAGCCGAGAATAAATTGCCGAGATATGAAATTCTGAAAATTTGTTACTAGTTTTTCACATTTTTGGTGCAAACTTTGAATTATACATTTTGCAAGTGAACATCTTGGAACACTTTTTGCATATTTTGACGAAATTTGATACACAGATGTATTATGAAAATAGTTTCATCTGATAGCAAAACTCGCCCAGTGACCTACTTTTCATGGTTCAATGATTTTCGTCAATATCTCGAAAACTACTTGACCTATTTGCATAAAACTTTGTACACACAGTTGTAATATGGGACGCTGGTGTACATTGTATTAAAAGTAGGTCAGACTGACCTAATTATCATGGTCCAGTGATTTTGATCAATTAAAAAAATTATTGGTATACTGTTCTTGGTAAATAATCTTCCAAGTATCTCTCTCTCTATCTCTCTCTCTCTCTCTCTCTCTCTCTCTCTCTCTCTCTCTCTCTCTCCATGCATGCATAGTTAAAGAATAAATCGGCATCTGGATGATCTAGCAGATGGCGGTATGTTCGATGAAACTCCCCTAATTCGTTGCGCAATAGATAATGTTCAACACACAACATGGAATGTTTTTTACATTTTCGTTTTCGTTGTTGAAAATTTAAAAGTAGCATCAGTGCAAACGTTTCTTCGTCGGAAGAATCAATCCTATGTCAACAAACCGTACTAAAAAATGAAGCGTGAATTGGTTTAAATGACATTGATGGAAATGCGCATGTAGTGTGAGGCGTGAGGTGTGAGGCGTGAGGCGTGAGGGGTGAGGCGTGAGCTTTTATGGAAAGCCAGCCTTATAAACATGCTTAAATGCATAACAAATTTTGTATCCTCATGGCCTGTGTTTTTCTAGATCAGCCTAATATCTTTAGCTCTAAATTTCAGGAATGTACACTGACATGTCTGAGGAGAGTTGCACAATATTTTGAAAATAAGTGAGAAATTGTAGCTGTTTAACATAAATCAACATGCAAACAAATTATTCTAAGGAACTTAGTTCACATAGTAATACTAGCTTAGTATGCCTTTATTTACGTTACCACTGGGGACGAGTATTATTGATAGGGTTAACTCCGCCAGTGGTCAGCAATCCCCTCAGAGGTGTGATTTTATCCATTCACAAGTCTTTTGTTGACATTATTGATGGTTTTGTAGACACCCTTTCAACTATACAGATGAGATATTACAAATTCTGTTCACATTGTACGAATTATTCGGTTGAATATTTTGAAAATCTTTTATGTCGATAACAATGAAGCTGGTGTAGATTCTTCTACAAGATTCGTGGATGATGTTGCTGTCTATGAGACTATGACAGCAACATCTTCCACCAAATTTGTTGAAAAATGAACAACAGTTCATCTTTTAATTTAATTTGAAATTTTAAAATTTTGACATCAGGGTGATACAGGTTAATGGCTAATGAAAGAGTACATGCAGACCTGAGATAGATTATTTTCTGACAGAGTATATCTATTTGCATATCAAGGGAGGACTATTTCTGAAACTACCACTGCAATGACTGGATCTGTTATCGAGTTAGTCATTCTAGACTTGATACATTTTCAAACATAGCCTTCTCTTGGTCTCCAATTAGACATTTATCAAAACTACTGCAGGTACCATTTTGCTAGTACGTATATGTTTGCATTGATTTAAAATAAAGATGTTGGTTTATTTCAAAGTAAAATATGACTGCATAAAATTCTTTGTATTTATTCAGCATGCACATACACATTCACACACTTGCCATTGCTTAGAAACCAGTTCATACACACATATTGGTAAAAAGTAATTGTAATAGTAATTAATTACTTTGCAAAGTAATTGTAATTGTAATTAATTACATTCACAAAATGGAGTAATTGTAATTGTAATGTAATTGACAATTTTGCAAAGTAATTGTAATTGTAATTAATTACAGTGTCAATGTAATTGCCCCATGTCTGCATTAGACATCCTTCGATGAATCACACAGAAGGCACTACAGCTATTCTTATCTATCAAACTCAACGCCCTACACTAATCTACTCAAGGAACGAAATAACACACTACACAGCATCGGGAAATGTATAAAGCAGCTACAGATGGTAATGTAGATACAGATGATTTCCACATGGGGTTCAGAGAGTTGGCCCCCCTCTCCCCTCTCAACAAAGCTAGCCGGGCAGTTTGATTTCCAATGCACCATGTACAATACAATCCTACTATCAGTCAATGAGGACGTTTCCATGTTTCAGCTAAAGTATTTGCCAATTATTCAACATAATAATTCATTGTGACCTTTAATCAGTATGAATTTATTCCTGCAATTTATGGAAGGTAATGGATTACATTTTCACGGACAACTTTCAGAAGAATATATTATATGCAAAACAAATGGCAGATACTTTATAGTATAGCGGAGATGAGATGGCGAAACCGGAGCTTCACTTGGGATGGTGGTTACTGATGGTTAATTAAATCCGCAAATATGGGTACGAGTTGCATCTATGATTTAAAATCTTTGGTCGGTCTAATTAAATTTCATTCCTAATGAACATGATCAGGACAGAACATTATACAGAATAAAATATGGGACATAAGCCATGCAGAAGCTAGAAAGTCGAAACGATATCTCGTCTCCCTTGATGCCAAACCTAGCGAAGGCAGGTTTAAAAATTAGGATTGAGATCTATTGAGGCCCTTCAAAATTCACAGTGTAACAATCAGCCTGGTCGAATAGGAATAATTGAGCAAATGGCGCAAATCGTCAGTAGGTAAATGGCTGTACCAACAACCTTCTCATCTTACTCATAATGCCATCCTGGGTATGAGCTAGAGACGGCAAGTCTCCGGCCCATCCATTCAATAGTCCATTTTCTTAACTGTGGAGAAAGATATTGGACAGACCCAAAGAAGAATCCCTTGACTGACTCTTGTTTGGGCGAAGTCACTCACAGTTTATGTAGAACATTGCATTGAGGTTAGAATAAAACAAAATAATGAAAGCTGGAAAGAGGAATAACAAAGAACTGGAATCCGCTAAGAAATAACCCAACTAAATCTTTCGTAGCAAAGGAATTAGCCACGAGGAATGACTAGTCAGAAGATTCATTAGCTGGAAGATTCGTAAATTTGTCAAGAGGTAAACGAGACCAGCCCTTGAGTATGACATTGCAGTATCGCCAACAGCAAAGAGCAACCTTCATAAAGTAGTGAAGATCGAAAACCTAAATCTTAGAATGGTTGCTTCAACGAAAACTGCATCCCTTGCAGAAATACAAACAACAACTAGACTATAGTCTATGGCAGAACGAACGAATTGTAAGATTCGTACAAAACACCAGATGTTTCAATGTATATAAAGATATGCTACGAAAGATGGTATATCCAGTTATTGAAGAATTGACTGAAAGAAGAATCAGTATTCACAAAGGAATAGAGTTTGAACACTCATTGTTTAAAATACTTCAAAGACCGTCAACCTGATTGCTACCCGCAGTTCACACCTACCATGAAACAAATCCCATTTTCTAGAAATCGCAGGGTAATATACAGCACGTACATAAATCAACTCTGGAAATGTTGGTTGCAAAGTATCTCGAGGATATGTGGATACATGCCTATGCAGATGTCAGATGGCTCAAAACAAAATGGAGATGTGGGGATATATATAGAAATTGTGACAACAGACCATATCAAGCTGTATGCATACTTACAACAAGATCATCGACTAATTATAAGATAAAAATCGAAACTATTCTGGAAGCCACAGAAATCATTCGAAGCCAAGAAGAAGCAAGAAACAGTCAAAGTATTGATACGCAGCGATGCAAAATCCCTACTTCTGGCGCTAGCTGATCCCAGACAAACTGAGGTAAATAAACTCGCATCCTTTCTGCTTGAACTCGGACACATGACTAAAGCCTGTCTCGCAAGCAAGTGCTCGCAAGTGGTCTCATCCATAAGGCATAGCTGGTGGTACTTGTTGAGTTTTCACCATGTTCAAAATCCATCCGATCACCGAAATAGGTAATGTTCTCAAGCCAAGCGAGTCACTGCAATCACTCCTCTCACACACATGTACGTTGCAATCTAGTGGGCATATATCAATATATCGAAAGATGTCTCGCAGTGTGCGAGCTAATTGATTGCAATTGATACACTCGCATGTTGTCACATTCACTCAAGCAATCGCACATAGTCGCATGTGCTCCCAAGGAGACAGGAGACATGTGACTTGTGTGAAATGAAATGAAATGAATACTATCATCAAGGTAAGCATGAAGATCAGTGGAACACGACATCTTAAGAGTAGAGCAAGCGGGATGCATATTACAAACTAGATCTTGAACACTCATAGACTTGCGAACTGGACATAATAGTCTGAAACAACATATGCACCAAAAACTCAAGATTGTAGACTCTGAAGAATGTCCATGTGGTTTAGTCCATGACACGGACGAAAATGTGCTGTATGAACGCATGCTCAATGACACTGATAGGCAGAGGATGTGGCCTACAGTAGTACATATTCACACAAAGCTACCTGGGATTTTAGAGGACCTGAATAGTGTCGTATCATTTATGAAGCATCGGCCTGCGAATCTTATAACAGAGTAACGAAAGCAAAAGCATACATTATGCAAATGAACTACCCTTACTGCAAAACTGTCTCAATGGCCTAACAATACACATCATACTAGTTTATCGAAGCGCTGATGCTAGGAGATCCGGACATACACAGCGAGGAATTAATCACATCTTAATGTTTACCTAGGTTGTGTAAAATACAGAGTGTGCTTAATGCTGCAGCCGGCAAACATCATCAGCTGAGCCACTGATCATTGGGAGTTTCGCTACTTATCATAGGCCTCCCCCAGACTGGTTGAGTTGCGAGACTGTCCACGTATCATAGGTTGCAGGTCAGTTTCCAAATTTTGACACATTCCTTCACCAAAATCCACCTCGATGCCTTACCACCCGCCTGCTTCACCGATTTCACCACTGCACCTCCTTTTTTGCCTACCACTAACGTTAAATCTGTTAAGCGTTTTGCGAAGTGACCTCAAGAAAACAGGACTCTGTACAATTCAGATCAAGCATGGACCTGAAGGAGCTAACGATTTTGGCAGAAGGACTGCTTGCAGCTGTAGGATGTTACTACTACCTACTACTACTACTACTACTACTACTACTACTACTACTACTACTACTACTACTACTACTACTACTACTACTACTACTACTACTACTACTACTACTACTACTACTACTACTACTACTACTACTACTACTACTACTACTACTACTACTACTACTACTACTACTACTACTACTACTACTACTACTACTACTACTACTACTACTACTACTACTACTACTACTACTACTACTACTACTACTACTACTACTACTACTACTACTACTACATCCGCAAAATACAGTAATCATGCATAAATACATACTAACATTGTGCAACATATTTCCCACAACTGCGCAGTGAAGGCCCTGTACGAGGGTTGTAAGTGGTAAACTATTGCCCATATAGCTGACGGTTACTTTGCCAAGTATAATTGAAATCCGCCCAGTGGTTATTGAGAAGCAGTCGTTTAAGTGAAAAGTTGATGGACGTCGTCGGATGACAGTCCAACAGACTGACGGATGACGAACGAATGGACAAACAGACAGAAGATGGATGGTCGCCATAGCATAAGCTCACTTGCAGGTCAGGTGAGCTAAAGACTGGCCGTTTTGTCAGTTGGTATGGTTACAGTATTTCAAGAAATACACAAGCATTGACCCTTTGTCAGATCCTGGGTAATACTCACTTTTCAAAATGTTATCATCAAAATATTCTTTTGCAGGCGCTTTGTCAGTTACACCAGTACAGTTGCCCCCTTAAGCAGCGGGCACAATTGGTTACTTTTAACCTCTATTGATCACATCACTCAACTGATTTGCATATGAAATATAGTAAATGGTAGAGGGCTAGTCTAGTCTGGATGTATTGAAAGTTGTGTCCATTTTTGCGACCAATACACATTAAAATTGGCTATGGGTAAAATTACAAAAACGTGTCTATATTTGGTAGATGCGAGAGGTCTCAGTATCATAGCACCATGCTTTTCCTTTATCAATGATGGTCCCTGTAACAAAGAAATTAAACTCAAATAAAATTTCCTTCCAGGTTGAGCCCTCAGCCTTGTCTACGAGGAATTATTTCAGAAATTCTCCATTAGCCAAAATACATACACACTGCTCAATTCCTGGAGATGATTTGCCATTCTTCAAAAGTAGTTCATGACAGTTTAACCATATATGGCCTTTGACCAAGCTATAAATCATCTTCAGAAACTGAGTCGTATTCCCACCTCTTTCTGTTATTTCCTAAAACTTCTTGTCAAGCACTAAAAGACCACAACCATATTTTTAAAAATCAGTTTCGACGATACCCTGACAGAAATGAAATCTCGTCGGGTGGAATTTGGGTCGTGGCAAGATGGGATGAATAATCCTGTTACGACAGTCATCTATCAGGATTTCTTTTAAAGTCTGATACAAGTCTTTGCACTGTCACCAGTTGTTACTGATTACAATGCAAATAAAGTTACAGCTAAGCCTGACGTTAGCGGTCACGCGCTATTGGGACCATCATATGGTAGTCCTAATGAACTGCTGTTATTTGACCTCCGAAGATATAGAGAATGGTCAATGAATGGACGGATCCGATCTGGCACTCCAGTGTATGACGTCAATTACATTACGTGTTAGCTGACGTCACAATCAAAATAATTTAGCTGTCACGAAAATCCAAAGTCCGTCACCAAAATCCACGAACTGTATGTCTTTATTGAGTTTATAATTTAAGAAACATCCTGTTGAATATTTTGAAACTAATTTCACTGAGTTGTTGCCTCTATATAATGCAGCAACAACCTCCAGTCAAATTAGTTTCAAAATATTCAAGAGGTTATCTTATAGCTATCTTGAAATTTAGATTCTGTCAATACATGTTTCAAAGTTGCAAATCGATTCCAGCACGCGTAAAAAGTGGGCGCCACTTAGCTAGAAATGGGCGGGGCATAGCTAGAAATGGGCGGGGCATAGCTAGAAATGGCTCCCTCGATTGCATTCGACGACAACCTCTCTTTAGTATCCATTTTCGGCGGCAGATACAGTGTTCGTTATAAGCAGGATTGACTGTACATAACGAATGTGAGTTACGCAAGATAAATCGATCGGCCTTAAGTACCATATTAACTTGCCTTGAGTGTGTTTGATGAGGGGCTTTTTCTAACGAGGGCTGGTTAATATGCTATGTATGGCTTAGGCGTAAGTGTGGTCGAGGTTATTTTTCTCCATGCCAGAGTTTCCACATCACCCGTTTCCATTTCTTCACAACAGTTAGGGTGGGCGATACAAATTGTTATCTTTATCGTAGTCTATCAGGATCGTAGATTCCATTGATGAGCGGTTTCCAATTGCGTTTATGTTAGTCCAGGTGACTGGTTTGTCCTAGAGTGATGCCAATATTCTCTAACATTTTTTTTTTAATTTGCCATTGATATTCGTTGGCCTTGTATAATTTCTTGTGGTGGGCGTTATTGTTCATTTTGATTAAGCCCACATGATCTAGCAACTGGAATTTTTTCTTTCTTTGACATTTTAACCCTTACCACTCTATTATTAATATTCTACCCTTTACTGTGCCAATAGCAATTAAACTGGTGTACATTTTCCAATAATTGTGGTGGATGATGTTGCTGTCTACATCTTCCACCAAATTGGTTGAAAAATTAACACGAGTTCCTCTTTTAATTTATTTTGAAAATTTAAAATTTTTAACATCAGAGCGTTAAGGGTTAGCACGGAGAATGAGTAACTGCGGGATGTTATTTCATGAGCAACATATAGGATAGATCAGTGTGTCTTGCGTATGAATAATTTGTATCATCAGAAGCATAATTATGGGCGTTTGTGATATACAAAAAAGAGCATTTCTTGATTAATCGCAGTACGAATGATCTCTATTTTGCTTCTAATGAACCTGACAATGACCAATGCGTATACGTTTTGCGTTCTGCAACTTCAATGTATCTTTCCAGTTTATCCATTAATCATATGACATCATAATCAACTACGTGACGTGGAGGATGACGTCACAATCAATGACGTCGTGAATGACGTCGATAAGTTTGTGACGAACGCTTAATTGATGACGGACTAAGTGTTGTTGTACGATTTGTATGTCTAATGTATTTACTGTTTAGTTACCATTGTTGAATACTTTGAATCTACTTTGTCTGTGCTGTTGCTGCACACGCGGACACACTCACGTCCGCGCGACTGCACGCCCGCACAGGGATTCTGGAATTTCATGGTGTGGTCAATCCGAATGCGGGCAATGTGTTGGTGGAGCTTAGCTAGAAATGGGCTGGGCTATATATAGAAATGGGTTCCTATGTTTGGTGTGAAAACTGATTCAAACTAATGGACTGCCTGCTTTGGGCGTTGACTATATTGTTAGGATGCGGCATGATGATACTGAGGTCACAATGTCAAATGTCAAGGTCGCTGTGACCTTGATACAAAACTTCTCGGCTTATCTTTCAGGATTGGTTAATCCTATTGGAACTAAACTTGGATACATTGTTACCTATAATGCTAGGAAGCAGCGTGCTGACACTGAAGTCACAACGGCGAAGGTCAAGGTCATTCTGACCTCTACAAAGCTTTGTTATTTTTCAGTGTTAAGTTTTTAGGCTTAGCAAACCTTATCATACTATATTTCGGGATTGCTTAACCCTAATGTAACACAACTTGGGTACATCGTTGCTTATGCAGAGATTACAGGATGGTGACATGGAGGTCACCAGGACAAGGGTCAAGGCCATTCTAATATTGCTATTTTACCTCTGCTTTTTCAACCTTATTTTTTCCATTCAGCAAATCATTTATATTTCAGGATTGGTTAATTCAATTGGAACAAAACTTGAATACATGGTTACGGATAATGTTAGGAAGCAACATGATAACGCGGAGCTCACACGGTCAAAGGTCAATGCCACTATGACAAGCAGGAGACAGGCGAGGCATTTAATTCCGCGGAATTCGTATTACCCAATGTGACGTTAATTGCATTTCGCCTTTGAATATGCGGCCCATCCTGTACACCCAAATTAGATTAATAAACCTAACCAGGTGTAATGTCATGATGTTTGGCAATGCATAGCTCCATGAATTATTAATTAAAAATCAATTAACTTCATAGCTATGGAAAATTTACTACTGGAATACCTGGCTTAATAAGTGAGTCAGTCATTCCAAGGGTAAATTTGAAAAATAGTCTTCGAGGTTTATAAGGCTCTGCTATTCCTTATCGCCCGCCCGCTGGTATGTACTATAGGTTTACTATGACCGATATATACTCAGAACAGCCAGTAATACTAACTCCTTTCGGAAGTCGATGTGTGCGAGTGGACATTCTTATCCATAGATTTTGAAAACAGATGATTTTGGTTAGTGTGCTACACTGCGGATGTTGCATGATTCATGCCACTGGTTTGATCATATCTGAATGACTCTAATGAATACATACCGATAGACCTTTCCAATTTATCAACCCATCATATGACGTCATAACCAACTACGCGACCTGTAGAATGATATCATAATGAATGACGTAGGTAAGTACGTCACGAACGGATATTTGAAGACGGACTGTGCGTTGTTGCAAGAATTGTATGTCTTTACTATTTACAAAACATTCTGTTGAATATTTTGAAACTAATTCGACTGGGTGCGGTCAAATTAGTTACACAATATTCAACAGCTTTCCTGCATAGTTTTCGGGAAATTGGTAGTTATGGCATTTCGGGGATCGATCATTCTCAACACGGCGAAGTGTGGGTGGAGCTTAGCTAGAGATGGGCGGGGCATAGCTAAAATGGAAAGGTGCATCGTCCCAAAGATTAGCAGAAACTCGACCGTAAGCATTAGAAGGATTCATTTCTAGCTATGCCCCGCCCAGCTCTAGCTAAGTTTGGCATTCAGCTAATTTCTGATGCGTTGCAAGTTCCATCTTTAATAATGATCAATGTACCATTTGAAGAATCCTATCAGGCACTTAAGTATATCACACCATAATCAATCACGTCACATGTAGGCTAAAGTCACAATCGAATATGTAATGAATGACGTAGGTACAGGAACTTTGATTAGGCTGTCAGTTGTACGAATTGAATGCCGTTACTATTTAATAAACATTGTGTTAAATGTTTTGAAACTAATTTGACTGGACCCTGTTGCTGCCATAGACAGCATCAGCATCAAGTTAATTTAGTTTCAGAATATTCAACGGCTTGCTTGCATAGTTGCTTTGAAATTGAGATTATGGTAAAATCAGGACTCAAAAGTCGATTCGTGTGTGAACGAATGTGTGAACGATATCTGAGTTTTAAGCTCCACTGTTCCTTATGACAAGGGGGCAATGAGGGTGCTTATTGGCCACATAAATTTTTATTAACGAATAGTTTAGTTCATAAAGCTGACATCCGTATAATCGAATAACCCACTGTACGCTCGAACGCACGCATGCACACACGTACACATTGTGTTAAAATTTGAGTCAGGTTTTTTAGATGTCGCTCCGCGTAACCACACGTACGCAGATACGTACGCACGCATGCACAACCGAACGTACACATACATGCACACCCACACGCATACAGGAATGCACCCACACAAACATGCACGCAACCCTTCACCCCCACCCCCACCACCCCATTCCCGCTTTATAAACCGGCTGCTGCTGCTGCTGCTGCTGCTGCTGCTGCGGCGGCTGCTACTACTACTACTACTACTACTACTACTACTACTAATACTAATACTAATACTAATACTACTACTACTACTACTACTACTACTACTACTACTACTACTACTACTACTACTACTACTACTACTACTGCAGTTGTTGCATATTCTAAGTACGAATATTTTCATACTCGCGAGAACAGTCGTTGACATTGTCGACCATGTGGAAGCCGAGAGACACCTATTTTTGAAAATTTATCCCCGGAATGCCTATTGAGGTTATAGAGCGAGTCATTTATATTGTAAATTATCAAAAATAGCCGTCCCTCTGTCTGCAAATGGATATTTGCTTACGACCTTGCAGACGTATGACCTGGAGTCTCAGAACAGCCAGTAACACTGGTTAATTTATTAACTCGTCCGCATTGCACCCCAGCCATCCTCCTGCATCCCCTCCCACCGCCACCCCACCCCACCCCACCCCATCCCACCCACCCCCGATTGAGCTTCCCATTGTTTCTTCAGCCAGGAACAAACAAGTGCAAATACGTTATAACTCGGCCGCATTCCACACCAAACGTCCTTCCATCCCCACCTCCCGTGTTTGGATTGACATCTCCATCGTGTCTTCGTCTAGCAACATAGGTCTCATCGTACTAACATACGCCCACTCACATCACTCGATACAGGAGCAGTGTGGGAGGGCGAGACCGTGCGATAGGACGATGCATAGATCTATGTAATGAAGAATGGACCTTTCCACTGTATCATCATCCATGATATGACGTCATAATCAACTATGTGACGTGTAAAATGACATCATAATTAATGACGTCATGAATGAAGTAGATTAGTACGTGACGAACGCATAATTGACGAGGGTCTATGCGTTGTTGTACGAATTGTATGTCTTTATTATTTAATAAACATTCTGTTGAATATTTTGAAACTAATTTGACTGGGCACTGTTGCTGCCATTCAACAGCTTACCTGTATACTTTCAGGAAATTGATAGTCAGGGCATTCGGGGGTCGATCAATCCAAATACGGCGAAATGTAGGTGGAGCTTAGCTAGAGGTGGGCGGGGAATAGCTAAACTGGAAAGTGAATTGATTAAGTACATACAGTTAAGGCTTTTAGCACTTAGGTGTGATCTTCATTCAGGCACAATATATCTACCCTTCCCATTTTCTCTTCAGCCAGGAACAATGTACCATATACTGAACTCACACCTTCCTTTTGTCCATGAACAATAGCTCTATGTACGCACCATCTAGCCACATACATTTCACGCGTTGTTACACCTGTTATTCATCAGCACACGTCAATATATCGACATACCGAGCGACCGCTGCGATATAGGTGCCATTCTAATTGGTCGAGAGCTGGTCACGTGACCTCATTTGCCACACCCCATCAATTTCATGCCTCCTTATACCTGTCAATCCTAAAAGGCGACTGAACTCTGGCCGCAGATCTGATCGGTTGAGAGCGGGTCACGTGACCTGTGACATCATTTGCCAATTAGGCCACGCTCCGCCCCCACACCGCCCCACACCCACCACGACAACAATCATCGACCAATAAAATGTAAGTATTTTGGCGGCAAAAAGGGAACGTGCCCTAATATGCAAATGAGATGAGATGTCACAGGTCACGCGACCCGCCCTCGACCCATCGGATTTGCAGCCACCTTTACTTAATAAAGAGAATTGCTAAAAGAGTGATCTCATCACCCTTTCCACTTTTTGTAACGAATGTGCATTTTCTTTTATTTTCTTTTAAAATGCCGAATATGAGTGGTGTTTTTTAAATCCGGATTATAACTAAATAAGTGGCATGGGTTCTGAAAACGCGTTGAGTAGGCTAGTATTTCTGAAAAAGTTGGTCTCGATCCCAGGATGATTCATAATAAGGAAAGATTAGTTACCTCTCCGGGATGCAGAACTTTCTTGAGTGTAGCTTTCGTGACCATCTCGGTCACTTCTTCAGCACTCCAGTTAGTCAGCAAGTCAGTTAGTGCTTAAGAAGTGACAGATATGGTCACGAAAGCAACACTCAAACAATTTCTACATCCCGGAGATGTAACTAATTTTTCCTTATTATGTGTTGAGTAATGTTTTTGAGATGGGGTAAGTGAGGTGGAGTAGAGAGAAGCTGGCGAGCAAGCCAGCAAGCTGGCGAGCAAGCTGGCGAGCAAGCTGGCGAGCAAGCAAGCATGCAAGCAAGCAAGCGAGCGAGCAAGCGAGCAGGCAGGCAGGCGAGCAGGCAGGCAGGCAGGCAGGCAGGCAGGCACGCATGCATGCAGGCACACATGCATGCAGGCACACCTGCAGGCAGGCACATGCAGGCAGGCATACAGGCAAGCAAGCAAGCACACATGCAAGCAAGCAAGCAAGCACACAGGCATGCAGGCAAGCACACAGGCAGGCAGGCAGGCAGGCAGGCAAGCAAGCAAGCAAGCACACAGGCAGGAAGGCACGCAAGCAAGCACACATGCAAGCAAGCACACAGGCAGGCAGGCAGGCAAGCACACATGCAGGCAGGCAGGCAATCAAGCAAGCACACAGGCAGGCAGGCAAGCAAGCACACAGGCAGGCAGGCATGCAAGCAAGCAAGCAAGCACACATGCAGGCAGGCAGGCAAGCAAGCACACAGGCAGGCAGGCAAGCAAGCAAGCACACAGGCAGGCAGGCAAGCAAGCAAGCAGTTATGACATTGTTGTTAAAGTAGATATCAGTATGCACCTGTCTGATTTGTCAGCAAGTGCTGATGTGTGGACTCGGGCATCCGCGGATACCGCTTTAACGTTTATCAAGTCTTCAATGGATTTATACGTCCTGTTCTCAGTAGGGTAATCAGCATTATAAATTAGGACTCCTTCCCTCAATGCCTCCCACTTCATGCCCCCTCCATGCCTTCCTCCCTCCCTACCAGCTTGCCTACCTCCTTCCCTCCCACATACGCTCTCGCTCTCTCACTCGCCCGCCCGCCTGTTTGTCCGCCCGCAACAACAACAACAACAACAACAACACCAACAACAACAGCAGCAGCAGCAGCAGCAGCAGCAGCAGCAGCAGCAGCAGCAGCAGCAGCAGCACATTCACCGGCGTTGCCACATCCAGGTCACTTCCACAGACATCAATCACTCATGCTAGCGTCGCCGCTACCGCCAATGCCCAAAAGCACCAGCATCATCACTAACATCACTAAGCACTGCCAGCACACATATGTGTTCGCGCAGAGGGGAGAGACATTCGCACCACATGCATCAACATTATAATAATTCTTTAATATATGTCTTGTTATTTTCACAGCTAACAGAATGTGGGAACATCTAGATTTAAAGAAGAACTCAATCACCCCTCCCAGACTGCAGGAGAGAGGGTGTTAATACTTCCTTATTACCAATATGCCCCTGGCAAACAATCTGCGGACACCCGTGCACCAACGACCCGCATCAGCAGTCGCAGCAACGGCAGCAACAGCTTCTGCTGCTGCAGCAGCAGCAGCAGCAGCAGCAGCAGCAGCAGCAGCAGCAGCAGCAGCAGCAGCAGCAGCAGCAGGAACATCAGATTCAGCAGCAGCAGCAGCAGCAGTGGGCAGCAGCAACGGCAGCAGCATAGTAGCAACAATGCACACCGTCAACAAGAGCAGCAACAATAGCAAACCAGCATCCGTCCGCGTATGGTTAGCATGTGCGAAGGTGTTTCCTGGAGAATGAAACATCAACATGCTTCTCTCTGTCCCTAGATCCTTAAAGTGCATTCACACGTATAGCCGCCAAAGTCAGTAATGGCGTGAAGCATGTGACATCGCCAAGAGACGGTCTAAAACCCGCGTCAGCCTGCTGCTCATGCCAGCCATTGCTATAGCTTTCCATATTAGAAATTCCATCAATAATTAATTCGTCAATGCAGGCTTTATTAGTTCAGGGAGGATAGAAACGTAATCTACCGTTTCTGTCACTCTATAACAAAATTTATTACAAAAATGGCGATTATGTGATATTGTTGTGCATAATTGTGTCGCTGCTTATATTGGCCATGAGTGATGTTAGCTGTTGATGTATCATGTAGCTGTTTCAACTCTGTAAACTCATAAATTCGATTTCATTACAGCTATATTGGATATAGGTGTTGCACGTAAGCACGTTTAGAAAATCGTATAATTGTAATTAGTTGTTGGCAGTACTGTTAGTAGACAGCACGAGGTAATACATAATTCTGATTGGTCGAAATGGCTTCAAAATTTGAAATGGTGCCTCTGATTAATTGAGCCATCATTGGGAAACTTTGAAAACGTTTATGGTGCCACCCCTGCCTCGTTCCATCCCTCACTCTCCTCTTTCATAGCCCCGACCTTCCTTCATCCTTCTATCCTCCCATCCATCCTCTCTTTCATTCTGTCCTATTTACTCTCTCTCTCTCTCCCCCCCCCCCCCTCTCTCCCCACCCCTCCCTCCCACCCTCCCTCTCGCTCTCGCTCGCTCTCTCTCGCTCTCTCTCTCTCTCTCTCTCTCTCTCTCTCTCTCTCTCTCTCTCTCTCTCGCTATTGCAAAGTCGACCTCTGAAGGCCATTATCGCAACCTTGCATTACAATTGTGACATGTTTCGCGTCAAAGTTGAATGGTAACCTAGGAATATAGGTCCCTAGATTTTCATAACCTTCAATTCGAAGCTGGCTTTATCTAGGGAATCTTTGCTAGCGTTTACACAAGCGCGTAATTACGTCGTGACATAATTAAGAGGATGGCCGGTGGCCAAACAGTCTACCGATTATCTAGGTCACAAGGTCCCCACCAATCCATCAAACAATTTCATGTAAGCTTGTCATGGAATCATGTCTTCTCTTCAGTTAAAGTCGACGAAATTACTTATATGGTGAAATGCATAAGCCGGCCACCAAAATCAATCACATATTTGGTTAATGACACCATAATCTTAATTCACGTCAGATAAATCAAGATACTCGAACCTAGAAACTGTGTCGTGAACTCCAACCCAGGCAGAAACCATGATGCTAAAGAACGTGCCCATCATGATTACGTCCTGAGCTGATCCCATGCGACTGGATTTATAAATGGTTGTTAGCATAGTTTTCCGCTGAACAATCTTTATGGCAAAGGCCATAGGTTTCAAGAACGTGGTCAGTGATGCCAGGTGAAAGATAAACGAGTTTGATTTCAAATTAAACATAGTGTTAGCAATCCCCCTAAAGAAAATGTATAATCAAGTGGATGATGTCATTTTGATATAAAATTCTATTGAATAAAGTTACATAAAACCGGCAGTTACGCAGATACGTTCTAGAATACACTCAAGAGAGATGCCTTTGCAATGCACTTAGTGACACCCATGACCTAGATATTTGATCCGCTGTCCTCAAATTCAAAACAATCATAAACGGTAGGAATAAGAAGGTATGTGATAAATGTGGCGATTCTACTACTCGCGTTCCCGATTTACAGCTTAAAATGTGTATTTCGGGATGCACTTAGTGACACCGTGACCTAGATATTGACTGTTTGAGCTCAAACTTAGCTATGGTCTGGCCAGTTATAATATGAATCGATATCCCAAATTTGGTGATTCTACCTTCTCGGACTCCGAACATAACTCGCAGACAAAAAACAAACAAACAAACAAACAAACAAGCAAGCAAACAAACAAACAAACATATTAGCCCGACTTACGCATTGCACTCTGTCTTGGCACTTACTGACCCCTGTGATCTACATATTTGATCCGTTGACTGCAAAGTCAAAGTAATGATAAATCGTGCCAATATGGCGGCGTGTACTAAATCTGGTAATTCGACCTTCTTGCAGTTCAGATTTATGACCAAAAATTTGTATTCCAGTATGCATTTTATCAGCCGATGACCTAGATACTTGATACGTTGTCCTGAAACTCATAGAACCTCTAGCCACATATAATATGAATGGATGTGCCAAATTTGGTGATTCTACCTACTTGCGTTCCCGATTTATGGCTAAAAATGTGTATTTCGAGATGCACTATGTGGCCCCGTGACCTCTATCTGTGACCTTTTGACATCAAACTAAATGTATTCTAGCCACTCATAATATGACTGCATGTGCCAAATTTGGTGATTCTGCCTCATAGGATTCCCGAGATATGCCTCGGACAGATATACAGACTGACAGGCAGGCAGGCAGGCCTACCGACCGACCGATCGACTGACCGAACGACCGACCGACAGGCAGGCAGGCAGGCAGGCAGGCAGGCAGGCAGGCAGGCAGGCAGGCAAGTAGGCAAGTAGACAGGCAGGCAGGCAGGCAGGCAGGCAGGCAGGCAGGAAGGCAGATGGACGGACGGACATACAGAAACTGCAATACTCACACTGGCCTTGTGTGAGTAATAAACAAACAAACAAACAAACAAACAAACAAACAAACAAACAAACAAACAAACAAACAAACAAACAAACAAACAAACAAACAAACAAACAAACAAACAAACAAACAAACAAACAAACAAACAAACAAACAAACAAACAAACAAACAAACAAACAAACAAACAAACAAACAGACATTCGCAATACAAAGCTCACTTAATTAACAAGCCCTCCCCAACCGATGCATAGGATAAAAGATAGGAGCAAAATTTGAAAGATATAAAGAGAAATATAGGGATACTTCTGACAGAAATATAGGGAAATAAAGGAATTTTCGCATCTGAATGTTTCATTATCATGATTTAGTGTCTTAATTTTTAATTCCATACATGGAAAATAGATGGGGAGGGGGGGGGGGGGGTGGACGGGAAGGCGGGGGTCGGTGGGGCTGGTGGTTCGAACGAACTCCTAAAATTTGTCAACTTTTAAAAAATATTAGTGTGTTGAATTTATCTATATTTGAAATAAATATGCGTTAGATATGACTATGTTGATATCATCTATTTTGTTGATTTTACGCCTAGATTGCGGGAAAATGCACGATTTTACTTTCAGAAATAAAAAATCTTAACCAGGGAGGAACTTCTCACTAGACCACCCTCACGAACACCCTTTCAGAAGCCCACCGTACGGCTCTGTTTATATACACTGCAACCTTTGATGACAGGAAATACCTTTACTTTTCGACCATTCTCTCAGTGACGTCAAAGGACAGTCCATAATTTGGCAGCAGTCAATTGCACTAGTAGAGTGCAATGGTGTGCCATCATGATCAGAGCATTTCCCATCAACAAAAGCCAGTGTACCTCTATATAGTTACTGGATGAAAGGTTCTCCTATACGCCCAGATCTTCATTAAACACATAGAGAACTGATGTATGGTGCCTTGAGGTGTCTACGGTGGCCCAGTTCTTTCACCGTGCGTCTAGACGGCTCTCGAAGGTTTCATAGTTGGTAATCTACAACTTGCTCAGGTAGACTCTTCCATGGATCGGCTATTCAGATGCTAAAGCTGCTTTGTCTTAATCTGCTTTTTGCCCTCATCTTAAAGATTTTAAGACTGGCCTTTTGTAGTCGATTCACTGAGAGGTATCTTGGGGTTCAAGCTCTGATCATATATACAACGAAGCATCTTAAAAGATTCCACCGTTCTTCCCAGTAATCTATGACAGGTGAATGGTGTATAGGTGTGGTTTTCTCAGCCGCTCTTCACAGTCGTGCCATTTAGCTCTGGAATTAACTTAGTGGCCCTTCTTTGCACATTTCCAATGGTGACAACATCCATTTGTGGAATACGTACCAGACTGAATTTGCATGCTCTAGATGCGTCGGACGACTACATTGTAAAACCATCCGAGGGTTTCCACATCAAGATGAATGAATGATTTGTGGATTAGTCCGATCATCTTGGTCGCTTTGTTTACTTTTTCATTTATGTGGTCTTCAAAAGTTAATTTATTGTCGATAGTGATGTGACCAAACTCAAATTCCGTATCAGTGTGCCCGTTGGTTAACGTCGCGAAGGACCAATATGGATTGCTATATTTGCAATGAAATGAAACATTTTATTTACACCCCAGACCATATCAGTACGGTGTATGGAGAATTTACATAATAGTTATATTTATATGGAGGAGGTACACATTATATTTTTTACAGTTTTTGTCTTTTTACAAGATACTGTATACATCTATTTATTATCATTATCATTGTTGTTGTTGTTGTTGTTGTTGTCGTCGTCGTCGTCCCACTTTTTGGCATTGTGGTCGATGCAGCTGTTGCTGTTATTACTGATGTTGTTGTTGTCTTTCTTTTTGTTGTTGATGTTGTTGTGGTTGTGGTTGTGGTGGTGGTGGGTGTGGTGGTTTTCCTTGTTGTTGTTGTTGTTGTTGTTGTTGTTGTTGTTGTTGTTCTTTTCGCCATCGTTGTTGTTGTGTTTGTATTGCTGATGTTGTCATTATGGGTTAGCGTCGTCATCTCTGTCTTCGTCGTCATCATTGCCCTTATCGTCATCATCGTCATTGTCCTCCCCATCATCATCTTTGTTGTCGCTATTGTTCTTAGCGATCAGTAATATTTATATCGACACCATTGTTGTCATTTTCAATGTCCTCGTATTTTCTATTATAGTCTTCAGGAATATCATTACTGTTGCTGTCTGTGATATATGCATGTCATCATCGTCATTGTGTGTTTTAATTCATTATCTTCCTACGGGCTGGGAATTGGTGTGTAACCACCTTGATAAATCTAGAGTTTTACTAGCAACTTTATACTATGAGTAGAAAGTAACTTGTGGAATTTATAGTAATTTGGACGTACGTAGCTATATTAAGGTACCGTAAGATGTCTGCCCTTTCTTTAAAAAAATAATCACAGGTGAATATATAGTGGTATTCATCACCTGTTTCATTCGGTGTACTTAATTTACAAACTCTTTGTTCTCTTGGTATCCCCTCCCAACGCCCTGTTTCGATAGGTAAGTAGTGGTTTGTTCTTCGGAAGCGGGTAAGAGTAATTCTCTGGTAATCTGTTAGATGGGACAAGTAATATTATTGTTCAAACCGTGTTTTGAATGCGTAATATGTTTTCCTTATAACGTCCTTCCCATCCTTGAATTGAGAACTTGATTTATCATTTTTAGTGTCACGTTCATATTTTCTGTAGTTTGTTGTGTCCAGAGATAGCTATATCCAGTTTCGTCTAGAATATTTTTACCTTAGTAAACCACTTATATTGCGTACCGTGTTGTGTGTAATCTGCGAACACATATCTGTAACGTGTTATTGACAGCTTTGTTTCTTTACCGCGAAGAAGTTTGCACCAGAATTTTATTATACGATGTTTAACTTGTATATAGCTTTGCATGAAACAGTGTGACGTTATACAAATTCCCGATTGCCTGCGTGTAGCGGGCCTTATTGAAGGTCAAGTTCACTTTCTACTCACCCAGGTATATGAGGCAAAATCTGCAGAAGTTTACTCAGGTGTTACATAAAGTTGTATCGGCTTCATAGGTGTGAGTATATCAAAGGTGAACTGGATGAAAGCTATTGGCGGACACAATAAATAAAACGATAATTCATAAACTTTAACGCTGTAATATTTCATTTTTTAAACAATGTAATCAGCCGGCACCATAGATAACCCAGGGCCGGATTAACCACTAGGCTAACCAGGCTGCAGCCTAGGACCTCGCTCCTAAGGGGGCCTCGCTCTTTAACCATTCGCTGCCTAAGACAGCCAAGAACAGCCTTTATATTTGTCTTGAGAAATGTCCATTTGCAGACCACGAGAAGGCTATTTTTGAAAATTTACCACTGGAATAACTGGCTCGGTAACCGAGCCAGTTATTCCAGGGGTAAATTTTCAAAAATAGTCTTCTCGTGGTCTGCAAATGGACATTCTTATAAGAAATTTGTTTAGTTTTTCTGACACATTTAGACATTAAAGGGTTAAACCAAAAGGCATTTTAGGCTTTTTTCTATATACAACGTAACGGCAAGCGTGTTAAAACCACACTTTTGTCCTCAATAATAATTACTAATATTATGCCTAATTACGCGTATTAATGCACCTCATAGCATCTAGATTTACATATTTTCCAGGGGGCCTTCCGTACTTCCCCGACGAGAGGGGACATGTCTTAGCTCCCCCCCCCCCCACCTTTGGGTGTCCAGCCTAGGTCCTCGCGACAGCTTTCGCGACAGCTTAATCCGGCACTGAGATAACCTACAGAATAGATTACACCATTGTAATAATAACGCAATATAGAACAGGTAACATCACACAGGATCTGAATCTCCGAGGAGTTACATGTAAGGTTGTATCGGCTTCAGAGTTGTAGGAATATAAAATTTATGGAGCCCACACAACTTCATATAACACCTGAATACCTATGCACCAATTAGCTGGAATTCAGAAATTTGTATAGCTTGATATTGTTTCATATCGGCGCAAACATATAACATTTGACAGTGGACCCTGCGCCGTTGATCGACAGGCGTGCCAATATCGAATTCGATATTGGTCTCTGCACTGTTGACTAACTGGCGTGCTGGTAGAGAATTTGATATTGGTCCTGCGCCATTAACGGACGGGCGTGCTGATATCAACTTCGATATTGGATCCGCGCCGTTGACCAACGGTCCAAATTCGATGTTGGCACGTTACAGTGACACCAAGATCTTTCCCCTTATCACCTTTGTCAAGATATGTGGCGGCGCTTCTGCTCTCTTCCCCTTTCATGAAAGACTGAGTGTCTGGCATTGCGCTCTACTGTCCTTCCTACAGTCATCAATTTCCATTTATCTGGGTGAAAGTGTAGCAGCCAGTCATACGACTGATCTTGGAGCCTGTACAAATCCTTCTGTAGTTCTCTTTCTTTCATCTTCTTTACAGTTGATTTTACGTAAAACATTTGCTTCATCTGCATACGTGCATCCATCTGAAGTTAACAGATCAGGAAGGCCATTTATATATAAAACAATAAAAGACCAGTTCTGTTCACACGTCCCCCGACCAAGGCTTTTTAGTACAACTCCAATTTTTTAAATCCATATATATTGTAGTCTTTAAAGAAATCAAGGGGGATAACTCCGGTGTGTCTGGACATTGACATTCCAAATTTGAAATGAATCTAGTCAAGCTAACTGAAGTTATCGAATGGAAACTAAATGCGGACGGACGGATGGACGGGGTCCGTTTCTATAGTCCCCGTTGAAGATGTCGGAGGGGGGGGGACTAAAAAGTACAGGACCGAGCACACCACTCCCGTGTCGAATACCACTCAGTACATCTCCCCATGCATTCGTATCTCGCGAGATCTCCTTCGATACGAGATCGAGAAAAGTGTATTCTCGAAGAAGCCACGCCTCTATTTTTAGATTGCTCCCCATGGCGATGTTTCACTATTCACAATCACTCTCTGCTTTCTGTTTGATAGAAATGTCACACTCCAATCATGAACTCTGCCTTTTATTCCGTAGTTGGCTAGTTTCTTAAAAAAAACTAGCCTACGTGGTACAGTGCCGAATGCTTTCATAAAATATAAATAAATTACATCTATGTTGCTGCCATGATCCAACTGTTGTGTCCACTGGACCTTTTAGTAGCAGCAGCACCAGTCACGGCGGCCGCCCAGTCACATAATACATACAATATAAGCGCTATTGGTAATGTACTGTAGTGCTTTTGCACCACGTATTAACCTATCACAGTACTATGTAATGGAGATATAACTTTGGCCTCGGACGCAGCTTTGGAAGGACGCCCACTTGGTAGGCCATTCAAATATCGTCTACTTTGTGGACTTGAGAGGTGCGTGATTACGTCACTCGGCAATCATCGGGAATGTCCGCTGGTGTGCCGATGATGCAGTATGGCCCGCACCCCAGTCCGTTTATCGTATTTTACCAATCATTAGGCCTAAACACCTGTGCAAATGACACTTACAAGCTTCAGCTCTTGGTCGGTTGGTTTGATGTTTTCTTGGCTACTAGAATGTGTCACGTAAGGTGTGTGATAATATGTTCCCAAATACACAAGATTCACGTCTGAGATGTAGAAAGAGATGGCTTATTTATCATTGACAAAACTGCATGGCCTACTGGCATCTGCGGGTACCCGGGTAGTGAATTAACAAAGTCACCACCCCCCCCCCCCCCCCCACCTCAAGTAAGCATCTGCGTTAATACCACGCTTCTCGCGGGAATTATAGATAAACATACACCATGAATATCGGTCTGGAATTATTTGTCATGTGCTGTGGTTATTATTACAATTGTTGTTCGCAACCCGGCAGCTGTTGCGCTGGAGGGCTGTTTTTTTTTACAAAGGGTCGTTCTATTCCGTAGTAATACACCTCGTACACATTACGGAACCTTTTGCCAGGTTTCAGGAATCAATATATGCCATTTTGCGGAGAAGGAACCGGTGTTTTTAGCAGTCTGCCTGCTGAACTTTTGCAGAATATAATTTGCGGAGGGTTTAACTATGGACATGCTGAATATTTTGAAAGCAATTTTACTAAAAGTTGTTGGTGGCTAAGCCACCAACGACCTTTCGTAAAATTGTTTTCAAATCATTGAAATTATTGCCTGGTGGAGCAGCCCGATAAGTAAACCAGATAATCTTGAATTCTCTGATCAAATGCAACCAACTGTGAAGTTTCCTTACTAATACTAGATTAAATTCGTTGCTGCCTAAGGCAGAACCTTGCTTTCAAAAGGATTCCTTTCAAAATAATGAGCACGCTTTGATTTATATAAAATAATAGAACATAAATATAATTTTTATGTATGTAGGATATAAGGATGAAATGCGTTAAATGGAGGATGCTAGGGCTCGGTGTGCACACAGGTGTTAGCGACCTGTAGGTCTGAATCTATAGACCACTGATCAATCAATTAGTCTACTTCAGAAATAATCCCATTAATTAATCAGCGTTATGCAGCGGACAAAGAAATAATAACTATCCATTTTAACCCTTAAAAGCTCAAATTTTTTCAAAAGAATTTAAATTTTTTCATATAAAATGTCCATTTGCAGACAAAGTGAAAACAAATTTTTGAAAATTTACCACTGGAATGACTGGCTCGGTTATCGAGCCAGTCATTCCAGTGGTAAGATTTCAAAAATAGTCTTCTCTTGATCTGCAAATGGACATTTCTCAAGACCACTGGAGAAGCTGTTTTTGACTGATATGAGTGTTAAAGCGTTAACAGCCCAGTCTCACCAGAACCACCCACACACGCGCGTACGCACACGCATACATACTCGCTCGGAAAGAAACACGCGCGTGAGCACGCATCCCAAATCAGCTTTCAGTCTTTATGTATTCAAGGTCTGCTTTGGCATTATTATGCGCACATGATGACATAATCCCCGGGGATTGGCGTATGATAGGTAGCCGGATGAAATGGATAGACTACGTATCAGACAACTGTCTATCTTCCACAGAAATTACTGGCAAAATATAACGCGTATGCTATCTGATATAACCAGGTAATATAACCAATTTTAGCTATGCCGCGCCCATCTTTAGCTAAGCTCCACCCACACTTAGCCCGTGTTGGGATCGATTGATCCCGGAACTGCATGACTATCAATTTCCAGAAAACTATACAGGTAAGCAGTTGAATATTTTGAAAGTAATTTGGCTGGGTCTGTTGCTGCATATGGTAGCGACAGCGCCCAGTCAAATTAGTTTCAAAATATTCAACATGTTTATTAAATAGTCAAAACATACAATTCGTACAACAACATATATTATATATAGATATTTATTTACCACAATAGGCCATAGGCCCTTGAGTGTAACAACCCAATATATATATATATATATATATATATATATATATATATATATATATATATATATATATATATATATATATATATATATATATATATATATATATATATAGAAAACCCATACAATAATTAATACAGAAGTTTAGTAATAATTTATGATTTAAAGTACATTGATAATTTACCTTTAACAAGCCACCAGCCCACATATGAATACTAATCGCCCCTAAAGACTCCCAACCCTTCCCCTGATCAACCGGAGAAAATGCTCAATTCAATGTTGAATATTTTGAAACTAGTTTGACTGTTTACTTTCTCCTAGTACCATTTTCAGGTGTACGAATTGTATTGTAAATAAATTCTGCAGCTTAATGACTGTTGAATATTTGAGTCTGAATTGAAACTAATTTGACTGTGGAAATTGATCGATTTACTTCAAATATATTAATTTACAGCAAACCTGTTCCAGAGACCACCTGCTTTTGGGCAAAAATACCTAGCATTTATATTAGTCTGGATGCCTCTTTCGCTGGCCCATTCATTAGTTCTGATACGGGCTGCGTTCACAAGACTTTGGCTTTAAGTGGACGGATTTCAGTCTACTTAAAGACCAGAACATAATTGTGACTGAAACTAAAACTGAAAACGTGGAGAATTGCTCAGTTGTGCTTCCAGCAGTTATACTGGTCCTACAAACACACACAATTGGGTTAATTCACCTTTCCAGAGTATCCATCCATCATCTGACCTCGTATGACGTCATAACCTGCTCAGGGGCCCTTCCCCGGAAGATTTTTAAATCTAGATGCTCTCAGATTGCATCTCCTGCATTTCTGGAGGCAAATATTGGTCTTTGGTTGTCTGTAAAATTGATATATTTTTACTTCATTTCTTAGTCTTTTGGCAAGCTGTGAGGCCCCCTTAAAAAACACGGGGCCCTATACTGCACTCTTTCACAGTATACTTGGTATAGTCACTAGTCAGTGTTGTTGTTGGTGCTGTTTTTTTACTTATTGGGTGGGGGGGGGGCCCACCTGGCCAGGGGCCCATGACGAGTACTCGTCAGCTCGTCCCTTGCCACCACGCCCCTGAATTAGGCCATACTCCCGAATTAAAATAAATATATGCGGAAACAAAATTATCATGGTATAGGCCTATGTGATTATCCAGGGTATGATTCAGCATGGCTATATTTGTATTACGCGCGATGTACCTCCATCAAAGCCTAGTGTATGTTTGTGTGTCTCCATAAAAATCTAGTGCTGGTTCATTAAACCTATGGCCTGATCTATATAATGCTTTGATTTGGGTACATCATCACTACCTGCTGTTTGCTAAGGGGATCCATCTCTAGCTCTGCCCCGCCCATTTCTAGCCAAGCTCCGCCCACGTTTTGCGCGTGTTGGAATCGAACATACAATTTAGACGTTTATTCGCGAGCTTTTTTTTTTATTTTTTTTATCATTTACCGATTGTACAATTCATAAAATGGATGCATCTACATTTAGCTATGATCCGCAAATCTCTAGCTAAGCCCCGCCCACGTTTCACCCCTGTTGGGCTCGATCGAACACGAATCTTTAATTTCCAGAAAACTATACAGGTAAGCTGTTGAATATTTTGAAACTAATTTGACTGGTTATTAAGTAGTAAAGACATACAATTCGTAGACATTACGGACTTTTAAAAGTTCATGATGGACTTACCTACGGCATTAATTACGCATTTTGATTGTGTCGTCCGCCTACATGTGACGTAATTCATTATGACATCATATACTTGCGCGACAGATTGGCTTTATCTATTCAGACGAGCAGCCAAACCAACACGTGTCATTACACCCAGTTCACGAATGCAAGAGGCAAAGACAATTGTTGCATATTTGGAAGTCTACATTAAGATTCAAGATATATGTTGAAAATAAGTTTACTTAATCCTTAGCACACTGATGTCAATATTCTATCTTTTACGGTGTCAATAGCAAAGAAACTGGTGTATATTTTTCAACAAATTTGATGGCCGAGGTTGCTGTCTACGACAGCACCATCTTCCACCAAATTTGTTGAAAAATAAACACCAGTTCATCTTTTACTTTAATTTGATAATGTAAAATTGTGACATCCAGAGTGGTAAGGGTTAAAGACGTTTGGGACTTGGACAGGGCCAGGTTTCAAACAAACTACGTACAACGTATTGCATATAGAAGAAGATGAATAATATATATGCCATTAACATAGGTATAATATAGTATAGGTCATTAACATCTGCACGAGACATTAATAGAAATACGTCTACATTGTTTTCTGTCTCTGATAATGTAGTGTATGTATGTTTGGGCGTGGGTGTGGGTGGATTGATTCTGTTTCGCACGAATAGAGCGTGCACACAGGCCATTTGCAACTCTTACTTTCCCAAGAGGGGATGCCGTTTGAAATAGATCAGCTGAGCCTAATCTTTACCAGCCTGTTGTCAAAATTTTAGATTTTCAAATTAAATTGAAAATATGAACTGGTGGTCATTTTTCAACAATTTTTACGGACGATATTGCTGTCTTACACAGCAATACTGTCCACCAAAATTGTTCAAACATGTACACCAGTTTCTTTATTATTAACACGTTAACACAAAGTATTGACATCAGATTCGTAAGTATTAAACAGGGCATAACAGCGAGATAAATACCCTACAAATAAGACCAAATCCTATCGTGATATGGGAACCGTCCCACATGAGTTCACCAATACCAATGAATAATGTAGCGAACACGGCATATGCCTAGAGAAAGACTGATAGAATATGCAAATGGGTTCGCAATGTAAATACTAGACTAATATCCAAAGTTGACATCCACACATCTAGTTAGATGTAACCCAGATAACGCAGCTTACTGGGCCGATACCGGGCCCATACTGAAGGTATCGTCATGGTGTCGGACCAGTATCGGCACAGTAAGTTGCGTTATCTGGGAAACAGCTGTAAATATGACGAAATGAGGTATTACCTGTCTGTCTCCATTTTCTCCTATACTTTCGAAAATGCTCTTGGTCATGACTATATTTGAAATATAGCATTTTCGAAAGTATAGGAGAAAATTGAGACAGACAGGTAATACCTGTATTATATATTATATTAGTACCGTTACGGTACTAAGAATGGGACTCTACTTACTCATAAAATCTGAGAACAATTCATTTCCAACAGTCACAGATTATTTTTTAGCTTAACTGGGTTCATGGTTGTTGCTGCCTCATGCTGGAAGCTATTGCTTCACGCGATTGCTTCACGCGATTGCTTCCCTGGGCGGTTACATATGAGTAACATATTTCATTCCAAGTAGTCTATATAAATATATATTCAAGAGTACTTTATCATCATACGCCCAGCTAAGATCTATTGCTTCCCTGGGCGGTTACATATATATATGTATATGTAACCGCCCAGGGAAGCAATAGATCTTAGCTGGGCGTATGATGATAAAGTACTCTTGAATAGTTTGAAGTTAATATGACTGGAAGGTGTTGCTGCCCAAGCCATTAAAATTAATTCCTAAGCTAGTGGACAGTTACATAGAGACTAACTATAGAGACTAACTACAGACGTACGGGTGTATTAGAAAGAGTAGTTAGTGACTGCGGTGGTACACGCGCAATAATGAACATGTGTTGAGAGGAGAAAGGGCACTCCAGGCTGGGGCAGGCTCTCCTCCAGCGTAGGGTGGGGCTGACATGTGCATGCGTGCGTGCGTGCGTGCGTGCGTGTGTGGGGGGTGGGGGTGGGGGTGGGGGGTGGGGTGGAATCGCACCCTTCACTCCCCTCTGGATCTGTCCCTGGGTAGATTATAATTATAATTTGGTGTGTATTCCTAATCTGTGCTAGTGACTGATTATTGTTTCCAACACAACGTTCATCCATTAACCCTCTCATGACGAAGCACCCCCAAAATCCAGAATTTATAGTTATCCCGAGGAATGGTCATTTGCAGGCTAGGAGAGGACTACTTTGGAAAATTTACAACTGGAATGATTGGCTGAGTAACAGAGCCAGTCATTCCAGCGCTACATTTCCAAAAATAGTCCTTTATTCGCTTGAACATCTGAACCGACAATTATTTGATTGCGAGTTATTGATTCATAAGGCAGCTCCCAGTCCAACTACACTGATTATCAAACAGCTGTCTTGTGGTTGGTGTTAAATTGAGGCACTGAGATGCCAGCCTACAACGCGTTAAATGTTGTATTGATGCGGGTAGTGCACCAGTTTTAACTATGCCCCGCCCATCTCTATCTAAGCTCCACCCACTCTTCGCCGTGTTGGGATTGATCGATCCCCGAATGCCCTAACTATCAATTTCCTGAAAACTATACAGGTAAGCTGTTGAATATTTTGTAACTAATTCGACTTGGTGGGCAGCAACAGCGGCCAGTCAAATTATTTTCAAAATATTCAACAGAATATTTATTAAATAGTAAACACATACAATTCGCATAACAATGCATAGTCCGTCTTGTAATATGCGTTCGTGACGTACTTATCGACGTCATTCATGACGTCGTTCATTATGATGTCATTCTACACGTGGCGTAGTTGATTATGATGTCATAGGATGGGTTGATAAAGCGGATAGGTCTATTGTCAATATATTGTGCGTAAATGTGATGAAACGTGGCTAACCAAGAAATGGTTTTGCTGGCAGCTGGGCTGAGCTGTCTGATGTTGCTTGTTTATACAGTCACAACTTATGTACAACACACACGGATTTAAAAATCTACCACAATGGACCTTTCCATTTTTAGCTATGCCCTGTCCATCTCTAGCTAAGCTCCACCCACACCTCGCTCAAATTGGTTTCAAAATATTCAACAGAATGCTTATTAAATAGTAGAGAGACATGCAATTAACCTTTACAGAGTATCCAGCTATCATCTGACGTCATATGACGTCATAATCAGCTAAGCGGCGTGTAGAGTGACGTCATAATAATTACGTCAGATATGATTCTATTTGTCCGTCATAAACTCTTAATAGTCCGACACGTTGTACGAATTGTATGTCTCTACTATTTAATAAACATGCTGTTGAATATTTTGAAACTAATTTAACTGGGCGCTGTTGCTGCCATAGTGGACGCTGTCAAATTAGTTCCAAAATATTCAATAGCTTACCTATATAGTTTTCTGGAAATTGGTAGTCAGGGAGTTCAGAGATCGATCGATCCCAACACGGGCAAGGTGTGGGTCGAGCTTAGCTAGTGAAGGGCGGGGCATGGCTAAAACTGGAAAGGTCCATTCGTACAACGTGTCGGACTATTACGAGTTAAAGACGGGACAAATAGAATCATTTATGTCGTAATGATTATGACGTCAGTATACACGTCACTTAGCTGATTGTGACGTCAAATGACGCCAGATGATAGATGGATTCTCTGGAAATGTACAACAATTATCATGGAAGGTTAAAACGCAAATAAGAGGCTCAAATTCAGCAACAAAACGATTACCTGTATTGTGAAATATATCTATAGAAACGCAGATGTAGGCTACGCTTATAAATATGATAGGTATGATGATAAGCGTATATAGGCCCACGAATTGTTAGAATCCCTATAGCTAATCTTACCGATTCCAAATTCCAGTACCGATTCCAGTTAGATACAATATACCTAAACAAACGAATTCAACTAAACGAGTCCCGATATTGATATCACTGCTAATATGAATCGGTAATATTTCACTGGATTGTGACGTCAAGCTATATGTGACGTAATTCATTATGACATCAATACGTGATCGACAGATTTTATTCTTGTATTTTCATTAGATTATATAAACATTGCCAAATTCAAATATATCACAGTATGTGCTGCTTATTTGCAATAATTAATACCTAAATTAAATTGATCTGCTGCTGCTGCTGCTGCTGCTGCTGCTGCTGCGTATTGTATTGCTCTTAAAACGTCGACATCTCATATGCATTAAGTCGACATAATTGTAGCATTATGTCGACATCTCAATTATTATGTCGACATAATTAACTGAATACGTCGATTGCAGAGGTGGGAAATAGCCTGCCTCTTGGCGATTTACTACTTATTATGTCGACATAAGGTTTTGAGTTTTAGGTCACTGTATGTGGTCATTTAATGATTCACCCCTCGCCCCCTCAACACCCACCCCACCCCCTAACAACCACCCGCCTCACCCCGCCACCAACACCCACCCCACTCCAAACCCAGCAGTTATTTCAAGGTAAAGTAAGCTCAGAAATAACTTTAACATGTTTTCAAAACATAATGTTAGTTATGAAATGTTGTGTTGAACATTTTGAACATAATTTAATTGGAAGACATTGCTGCCTTAGACAGCAACGTCTTCCAATCCAATTGTATTCAAAATATTCAACAATATGTTCTATTTTGTTTTGGAAAGATGTGAAGTTATTTTTTAGCTATATTGTATCACATTTGTTTCGGATCGGTTCATCGGTCCAGACGGTAACCGTATTTATATATTTCACATACAATTATCCACATCTTAAAACAAATGCGAACACGCTATAGTTGAACCAATGTCGACTCAAACGTTCTTGGAATCCATAGCCAAGCAATAGAGTGATCAATTTCTAGCAATGCCCTGCCCATTTCTAGTTTTATGCGTGTGTAGGTCGATTTATATAACTTGAACCCTGAGTCACGAGAATCCCATTCCAAGGTAAATATACAGGTAAGCTGGTGAGTATTTTAAATCTACTTTGACTGGGTGCTGTTGCTGTGACAGCAACAGCACCCAGACAAATTAGTTTCAAAATATTCAACAGAACGTGTATTAAATAGTAAATCCATTAACGGCATACAAATCGTAGCCTACAACTGACCTCCTATTCAACGTTCATGACTTAGCCTGATACGCCGTTGATTATCATTATGATTGTGACGTCAGCCTACCTGTGACATAATTTATAATTACGTTATGTACGTGAGTGATAGATCGGATCTCTACATTCATCAGCGAGTATATGTGCTAATGGTTAGCATCTAAAAATATACATTTTTCAAGTTGTTCAAATAATGGAAAATGTATTTTTCTGGCTGTTGAGCTAGGGTCTAGATATAGACCCTACCAAGCAAGTTGGAAATCGTCGTACATGGGCGATGATTATACACTTGGAAAATTTCAACACAGATGGTCGGTTTCTCGGCGAGGCCAGAGAAATATGCTGAAGTTGGTTAGTTCACTGTCAACAAAGGATAGGTGCGGAACAGACCGAAAGTTCCAACTGGCTATGAAACCAGATGGTGATTGTTAATGACTGGACTCGGGCCAGTCATTTACCAGAGAGAGAGAGAGAGAGAGAGATAGAGAGAGAGAGAGAGAGAGAGATTGGTTTCTGAATGCGCTGAATAGCACGTGACCACATAACATATGATATACAGCTGTGTCTGTTAACAATGCATATCCCGCGCTAAGAGAAATGCAACTTCTAAGAGCGTAACTTTTTTTAATCAACAACTCTTCATAAATGTCGTGTGATGAGAGATGCACGCGAGACAACATGCACTATATCTAGGCATAATCAGTCAATAAATATTGTATAAGGTTTCTTATCAAAGGTATCGATTTATGTACCGATTTAATCTCGTTGTAATTACAACATGGCGAAGATGTTGCCGGTGTACTCCCATTGATAGAACGCATTAACAGAGCAAGGGAGATAACACATTAGAATCAGCGCCTTATTCAAGATCACGTATTACCCTCGCCCCATAAGGGGAAGAGCGTGCGCGCGTGCGTGCGTGCGTGCGTGCGTGCGTGCGTGCGTGCGTGCGTGCGTGCGTGAGTGCGTGCGTGCGTGCGTGTGAGTGCGTGTCTGTTTGTCTGTGTGTTCGGAGCTGTATCTAAGAAACCACTGATCCGATTTGGCTCCAATTCTAACACAACGAAGGAACCGTGCAAGAGGAATTTCAGAGTTTGCCGGTGATCTGGATAAAATAACTCGGATCTGGATCAGATCAAATTCCGGATCCGTGGATATCACGGAAACTACTGATCTGATTTCGCTTAAAATCTAACGCAGGAGGGTGTGTGACCATACCCAATAGTATCCCACAACTTCTGCGTGATCCGAAGAAATCCGGAAAATAAAAAAATCCGAAAAAATCCGGAAAATCCGAAAGCGTTTTAGTGTGACAAAAACGAGAGTGCTAGAGTCTGCACTCTCTATTTTCTCCTGTTATACACTTTAGCCAGCCGTCTCTGAGGAATGAAGTAATTAATGACGCGAGTAAAATAATAGGCTATATTGTTGAACAGGCCGTCCCTCAAATGCAGTGCTATAGGCATATAAGAATGAACGTGTTACACAGTAGGCCTACAACGCATTCTTGTACATGTCAAAAATAGTGCATTGTGTTAATTATGAAGAGAAAGTATTGAAACGCATATGTCTGAAGAATATATCTAGTGTGCTATAAGGTCAACCCGATATAACAATCCAAGACTTCAACAAAGATATGTAAGAAGCCGTGAAAAACTGGCCTGTGCCAAAGGAAGAAAACGGAGGATGAATGGATTTCAGAGCAAACCTGAGCTACACTATCTGAGGAGTATCGCCTGAAGAAATATTTACTGCATAGCATGCCGCAGTGGCACCGCGAAAGAGCATAACAAGGACGCTAAAAAGAATTGACAAAGAGGGGAAACGCTGCTTATGACCTGAGAAAAAGGAAGTAGGACTACAGACAATCGCCCCCACAGTAGTGGAAGCGGCTGATAGATGACAGATACAAAGACTACATACACGATTACAAGTAGCTAAAAGGAGATTGAGTAATGCAACAAACCATGATATACCTCCCCAAACAGCATATAATAACCATGACGCAAAATATAGCAGGAAGGAAAAGAAAACTTCCAAAACTCGGACATGAACCGCCTGAGATATGTGACGTTATATGATTGCTGTATTCTGCGGCTGTTGTAGTAGAAACATCCTGCAGCTGCAATCTTTCCTTCTTCGTTTTTGCCCACTGTTTCTTGTCCTCAACCGACATATTAGCTTCTTGACTTGAGTGTACCGAGTCATGCTTTCTTGAGGTCACATCGTAGCACGCTTAGCAGATTTATGCAATGACGTCCACTCCTGGCTTTGTATTTGCTGTCTCAGAGTAGGGCGAATTCCAAGGCTCTCTGCGCTGGTGTGTCTTCTGGGATCCTTAGCACATGGCCAAACATGGACCATCTTTGCTGGAGGTGGGGGGGTGGTGGTGGAGGGGGGCGACTTTTACACACAGCGGCGATGTATTATACATCTTGTATAGGGCATCGTTGTAAATTTTGCTGTCTGGCCATCGGTGTCCAGTGGTGGTGCGTAGGTGTTTGCGGTGACAGTCATCGAGTTTGTCTATAGAGCTGCCTTTGGAGCTGCCCAACTGTTACAGTTATACATCATCAAGGATACGCAGGTTGCATTGTATAAACGTAGTCTTTTTATCAAGGGCATCTTTTATCCACGAATTCATAGCTTCCAGAGGGATTGGAAAGCAATGTTCCCCATGATGCAGCATGCAGCAATGTCAGCAGTACTGCAAAGCAGTGAACCCAGAATTTTACTCTTCCTCCATGGTTCGCTGCCACGAAGTGGATCGCCATCTTCTTTAGTTTCAGCCTTTGTAGATAGGTATATGTGGGTGAACGCTGGTTTGGATTCATTCATAAAGAGATTCTCAATTTCTAGTTTGCTTGCCGTTATTGGGAGAAGTTCGTCAAGGGGTTTCTGTTCCTCATCTATGAAGTCCACATCATCCGCATATTCCATGTCTAGCGACATATATCTGTTGTAGGACCTTCTAACTACCGAAGTCGCTTCAAAAGAAGGCTTAGGTTGAGATCTTCGGTATATCGAGGAATCTCTTCGGTCCTTGTTGCTGTCTCAAGAACCGGACACCAGAATCGGCACATTCTTGTTCATGTAAGGAATATTCGGTTGAATATTTTGATACTAATTTTGACTGCGGACAGCAACAGGTTCTAGCGGAATTAGTTTCAAAATAGGGGGTATGTTTTCTGGAGAGTTGTTTTGAAATTAGGATGACACTGGCCTTTCAAATGTTAATGAGTTAAAGAACCACAGTTTTGGTTTCAAAAGGCACAGTCTAGCACGCCACCTGTATTAAGCGACCACCTGTTTATTGCGGCTAAGTATTTATGCTCCATAAGGTGGTCGCTTAAGTGAGGATTTACTGTATCTAATCTAATAGAGGGAGACGCTCTGTAGCTCAAGTATCTGACGTCATAATCAATTACGTCATTCGTTAGTTGACGTCACAATCATAATAACGTGGATTACGACACGAACAATTTGACTGGGAGCTTTTTCTGCCATAGGCAGCAACAATCCCCCTAAGAAAATTAGTTTCAAAATCTTCAACAGCTTACCTTGAAATTCAGATTCCGGGAATTCCTGTTTCAGAGTTTCAAATCTAAGTGGGCTGGGCTTAGCTAAAAATGGGCGGGGCATAGATAGAAACGGATGCCTTTATTTTTGTTCGGTTGAATAGTGACAATATATGGGACCTTATTGATTGCGGATGCAATGACCTGATATATAGGCCTAGTTTCGGGCAGTCTGCATCAGCGCCCCGAGGCTGATATTGTCAGAGCGACCTGCCTCATAATTATGTGATATATATAGGTACTATTCGTTATAAATCTATGCTCCATTTTACCTAGCAGTTCGAATAGATGAAAGAGAAAGCGCTATATGAATGATTGATGATGGAAATCGATAACAGATAGATAATGGGTTCTTGCGTAGTCAGTATTGTGCTGGAATCAATAGTAGGGGAATATTTCCAGGAATTTTCAGATTTTTTCTTTTTTACTGAGAAATATAGAGCATTTTGAAATATAAAGGACCAATGGAGATAGCGATACAATTTCTTCTCATAAATCATAGATGTGATCTGACAATCCGTTCCATTATCTAACTGACCAATCAAACGCATCATTTGTCCGAGAAAAAGGACAAGAGAGGACATAAAATTGTTGATCCCAGTTTTAGTTTTTACGCGTACGTACACACGTGCGTGCGTGCGTGCGGGGTCGTGTTAATGGTGATTTGGTGGCTAGATTGAAGATTGAGTGCTTGATTGGGTTGACGATTTGCTGGACGGATGTTTGATTGATTGTGTTGCTGATTAATTGTCTGGATGTAGGTTGTGTGTAGGTGGGTCATTGAGAGTGTTTCTCTGGGTGGATGAATTGGTGGGTGATTCAGTGTGCGATTGAGTGAACTTGATTTAGCCTAAATATTAATTTAGTGTAAATATTGATTGATTACTTGGTTGGTTGCTTGGCTGGCTGGCTGGTCCGTTGCTTGGCTATTTGGCTGGCTGGCTGGCCGGCTGGCTGGCTGGCTGGCTGGTTGACTGGCTTGCTGACAGACTGACTCACTGATTGATTAATTTATTGATTGATTGCTTGATCGATTGATTGATTGTTTGCTCAGTCGGTCAGTCGGTTGGTAAATAATAATAATTTAGTGTGAATATTGATTGGTTGGTTGGTTGGTTGGTTGGTCTCTTGAGTGGTTGGTTGGTTGGATAATCGAGTTTCTTGAGTGGTTTGTTGGTTGGATGATCGATCGATCGATCGATCGATCGATCGATTGATCGATTGATCGATTGATCGATTGATCGATTGATCGATTGATCGATTGATTGATTGATTGGTTGATTGATTGTTGGATTTGTTGATTAACCGATAGCACGATCGATCGGCTGGTCAACTGATTCTTCCATCGATTGGTCAATTGATGATTGGTTGATTGATTGGTCAATTGGTTGGCGGATTGACCAATCGCTCGACATTATCTAACCGGTGACATATTTTTAATTGCAACATCAGTTGAAACGTATGCGTGAATGACTAATCAGAGGTGTTCATGGATCCAGGATTAATGTCAACTCATGATAAGTAATATGGCAACCTAAGAGTCAGTGGTTCCTACTCTATGGTGGCTAGCTACATAACACGTCATATCAATGGACCTTTACAGTTTTAGCTATGCCCCGCCCATCTCTAGCTAAGCTTCACCCACAACACGCTCGTGTTGCGATCGACCCCTGAACTCCCTGACTATCACTTTCTAGAAAACTATACAGGTAAGCTGTTGCATATTTTAAAACAAATTTGACTGGGTGCTGTTGCTGCCTATGGCAGCAACAGCGCCCAGTCAAATTAGTTTCAAAATATTCGACAGCATGTTTATTAAATAGCAAAGACATACAATTCGTACAACGTGTCGGACTATTAATCGTTTAAAACGGATTAAATCGGGTCATTCATGACGTCATATGATGGATGGATAAAGTGGAAAGGTCCATTAGATCTGACGGAATAAAATTTGCTGTGTATCTTACTTTTATCGTGATTCAGACACCAATTTCACAAACATAACCTTGTAATATTCCTGTAATCTGGCAGCCTTGGTATAGTGTAATATATTCGGATATTATAAAAACATTTTCGTATTCATTTAATCTTTTTGTTAATTGTGATTTATTCAAACAGTTCCCGTAATTAATTGTTATGGGACACGCTCTATACGCCTGGAAGCGCCCACGCTGCCGACAATGGTTTACACACGGCCAGCGAAGACATGATCGAGGTATATAAAATGCTGACTGGTCTTTATGACGAGGTGCTATACTGTATACTGCTCCTACATGAAGACCGCAGCAAACGAATCTTCCAATTAGGGGCACTACTGAATGTCCAACAGAACTTCTTTTCAGTCAGATTTCACAAGCTCTGGAACAGTCTCCCAGAGTCCGTCATATCAGCACCAACACTCAACTCATTCAAAAACCGTATCGACAGGTTCTGGTCCTCCCAAGATGTCCTCTATAATTACGAGAGTCCATTCACCGGAAGTAACAGCACAACAATCCAGAATACCGACGAAGAGCTGAGCAAAGACGCTCAGAAATTTACCTAAGTTATTAATCCAACTACAAACTTGCCAATCGTGTGGTGGTAAATCGGTCGTAATTGTGTTACTATAGTTATAATTGTGGTTATTGAGCTGCGATCTTTATGTTTTCATTTGTGTTTCTAAGCATTATTAGGATGGGGGTAGGGGGTTCCTGGGTACGGGAATATCAAATTATTCTACACATAATCGAGTAGGGATCATTTCAAATAAGGTTTATTTATAGGTACGGACTGGTTAGGATACGGAATGGCTGACTACTAACCTGTTTCAAAAACTGTTTGTCTGACCAAGGGTCTGTAGGACTATTGGGATGTTGGACTAATGGGGCTGTCAGGCAAATGGGCTGTCGCACTAATGGGCTGTCGGACCAATGGGTCGTCATTTGTCGGACTAATGGGCTGTCAGACCATGGCGATGTCGGACTATTGAGTTATCGAACTAATGGATTATCAGACTATTGGGTTGTAGGACTATTGGGTTGTCAGACTAATGGACTGTCGACATATTGGGCAGACCCCCTTATTTCATGTGGATGTCATAACTCAGCGATGCACGATATAGCCATAAAAGATATCGCGATACATCGTGATGACAAAATAACGATATTTCGATATAGGCCCTTATCGTATCGTATGTCGTATCAGTGTATTTTCGGATCGAGTCGGTCTTAGGTTGTCTTGGGATGGCACCGATCAGAGCCGATCATAGGCCTGAGGGGGCACTGTGCACAGTTTCTGAAATTCTTACCCCGGGTCTTCGAAGCTGCCGTTATGATAGCGTGAATGCTAGGGGTCAAAGGGCTGTGGGATTTGGCCACATCAGTCTGTTACAGTAGGCTACAACTCAGAAATAATTTGACATATATCAAACACAAAATAAAAAAGATTCTGTTGAATGTTTTGAACACAATTGGATTGAAAGAAATTTCTGCCTAACTTTCTAAGGCAGCAATGTCTTCCAATCCAATTATGTTCAAAATATTCAACAGAAACTTTTTTATATCGTGTTCAAATTATTTCTTTTGGAAACATTTTGAATGATTTACGAGTTGTGGCATCTATGTGTGTAACTTGAAGTTAAGCAGGGTCCTCAAAATTAACACAGAAATTAATTTTTGTGTCACTTTTTGGGACCCTCGAAATTTAGGGACCCTGCGCAAATGCATTCGTTGTTCTGTCTTAAGTTCGGCCCTGATACCGATGATGGTGCCGTTAAGTCATCAAACCATTGCCACTGCGTTCACGCGTTATTACTACACGCTCACAGTGTATGAGAGTGGGGGTCTCATAAGGGCTGATGTGATACATTTCCATTAATTATCGTATTACGAGGCTGCTTCTTATATCGCCTACACTTGGTGGATAATAGGCCTACGCGTGGATGGCACTTGTAATGGCATTGCCCTGCATTTGCTAAGAACGGGTGGAAAAACCAATGCTATTATGTTATTAATTCTTACAAACACGTTTCATGTGGTATGCTCTGCGGTGTATCATGCCTGGAAGTAGATGCTGGCAGCATGAATATAAATTCTATCCTAATTGCATTGGACGCGTAAAACTGCCCTATATAAGTTGGGGGGAATTCCGGAGTTATGCAACAAATGTTTTCTCTAATGCCTTCTGTTCACAAACAAGTGCGAACAAGTTAGAGTTGTGACATTGACAACACAATTGACACAGATTTGGCAGACCGACCAATAGACGAGCCGGCCGGCTAATCGACCGACAGGCCAACTTAATACGGTATACTATATTCCCGAGTTGCAACTAAAACTGCTCAAGAGTCGGTTCCGTTACCATTTAGAATCGATTCCCATGATACAGAATGGACTCGACGGCGAATTGTTACCTATTTCAATGTTGGATTACTGATTATTCTATGGATTTTACTGATGTATTCATGCATACGGTAATACTTATCCCCCCCCCCCCCCACCCCCCTATCATGCTTCGACATTTGGTTTACCGTCGAATTGCTTCATAAAATCATTAAATTCCTAGATGTCTAAACTCGTCCACATTGTCTGTAATAACGTTTTACTAGTCTGTTGTGCAACATCCCGAATCGTTATTTCTTGTAAACATGCTGTTTTGTTCTACAGTTAGATCTTTCTTTAGGACGAAAAAGACACGCGCGCACGCGTACACGCGAACACGCACACACGCGCGCTCGCCGATGCACACACGTACGTAGGCCTACACATACACGCACGCGCGCACGCACGCACGCACAGTTCTAAGTTGTACCGCGGAGTTGCATACCGATTTGGAGGATAAATTGTATTATCTTTCATTATTCGATCAAATTAATTTGACTGGAAACCGTTGCTGCCTTAGGGCCAAACAAAAGCGTTTTCTCAGCGAGTGTCCATTTGCAGGCCAAGCGAAGACTAGCTTTGAAAATTTACCACGGGAATAACTAGCCAGCCATTCCAGTGGTAAATTCTCAAAAATAGTCTTTTCTTGGCCAGCAACTGGACTTTTCTCACGCCCATTTCAAAACCCTTTTGTGCAACTTGACCATTAAAAGGTTAATAAAGCTACAGAGATCAAAACAGTTACAGAAAATTCGGAGGAATTCCGAGTGATAAGGATTTGGCTCCGAAAAATTGCTAGATGGAAAGAATGTTGAAAATAATGTCTTAAAATCCCAGCATTATTTCTTTCTAGACATGGAAAAATTAAATTAGGGGTGTTTGTAATACAAAAAAAAAATTGGTGTGGTCTAGAGGGCGTATATCGTGTGTTGATAATAAAACAGTCCAAATGATGAAAATTGTCGAAGGTGTTGGGGAACGTAATCAAACAAATTGATCTTAACATTTCCTTAGCTGATATATGTGGGACAATATACTTACACATATTGATCGAAACTGCATTGGCTTTGCAAAATAACAACATGTTAGTCGACGGTGCTGAGAAACGGTTGAAGAGATTAGCGATATCGACTACATATATGCGCAATAAAGCGGTATGCATCGTAATGGTTCTTTCCAATTTTAGATATGCCCTGCCCATCTATAGCTAAGCTCCACCCACAACTCGTTCGTGTTGGGATCGATCGATCACTGAACTCCCTGACTATCAATTTCCAGACGACTCTACAGGTGAGCTGCTACATATTTTGAAACTAATTTGGCTTGATACTGTTGCTGCCAAGCAACAGTGTCCAGTCAAATTAGTTTCAAAAAGTTCAACATAATGTTTATTAAAAGGTAAAGACATACAATTCGTACAACGCGTCGGATTATTAAGCGTTAAAGACGGACTAAATCGAGTCATTTATGCCATAGTTAATTATGACGTCATCCTACACCTCACTTAGTTAACGTCATATGACATTTCAGACGATGGATGGATAAACTGGAAATGTCCATTGAAACAGCCAAGAAAAAACCCCATCGAAGCAACTTGGCATCGAATCATCGACCCACGTTTCACTGAAAACGTATGCGAAAGGTGAAGCGTATATTCTCAGAAATGGCTGAAGGTGGAGGGCATATATTAACTCCTGAATACGAAATTTGAAAGAAGAGAATGCAACACAGTATTTCACTGTAGGCCTACTATAACACATCTTTAGTGGTGGTTTGAACGGATGTCCGAAGTGTCATTGATATTTTCTTTTCGGACCAGCAAATCTCTAGCAAGCATGTGTGTGGCACATCCAAAGAAAAGTGGCTACAGATTTTGATGCAGCTGAGTTGTTAGCTGAAATTGAAAGGTACCACTAGTCCGCTACCGTACTGAGACGATGAAGGAATCCAATTTTAGATATGCCCCGCCCATCTCTAGTTAAACTCCACCCACGCTTTGCATGTGTAGGGAGCGATCGACCCATGCACTCTCTGAATCTAAATTTCCGAAAAACTATACCGGTAAGCTGTTGAATATTTTGAAACTAATTTGACTGGGTGCACTTGCTGCCTATATGGCAGCAACAGCCCCCAATCAAATTAGTTTCAAATTATTCAACATCATGTTTATTTAACATTAAAGACATACAGTTCGTACAACAACGCTTAGTCCGTCATCAATTACGCGTTCGTGACAAATTCAGCTACGTCATTCATGACGTAATTGATTATGACGTCATCATACACGTCAAGTAGTTGATTATGACGTCATATGATTAATATATAAACTGGGACCATCCATACCGTTGACATCATTTCGTCTCAAAGGTTAACTTAGCAAGGGGCGAGGGATCACCACAACTATTTAACAGGTGTGGTTTTAGCGACAGGCCAGGCTGAGGCACACACAAAATAATGGGGACTTAACCCTACACATGCCCATCACCTAATAATGCGCTCTAAAAGCATCTAGATTTGAAAATCTTCCGGGGGTGACCCCTAGAGCCTGCATCTCAGGTAGAGTTAAAGTGGAGAGGGTGGGCATATTTTCAGCCCACCCAGGGTGCTAGTAAACCTTACTACGACCACAGCGGCTAGCAATCGCGAAGGCTTCTGTAGTGGTCTTGAGAAATGTCCATTTGCGGAGCGAGAGAAGACTATTTCTGATAATTTACCACTGGAATGACTGGCTCGATAACCGAGCCGATCATTCCAGCGGTAAATTTTCCAAAAATAGTCTTCTCTTGGTCTGCAAATGGACGTTTTCTACGAGAAGATTGAAATTTTCTTGAACAAATTCGAGGGTTCAAATGCTAAAGAGTTTCCATTTACGTACATTGTTGGGATATTTCGTCCACTGTACGGTAGACACCTGTATAACATTGAATGTTCAAAGTATATAAATACATTTAGTGTTCATACATGCGCCAACAACACCTCGCTTAGGCAACAGCGGGCAACGCATACACCTCTAGCAACATCTTAAGTTTTGATTATTCAATTGTTACTTTCATTTTCGCAACCCTTCGGCGAATCACCTCTTTAAGAGAGCGAGTCATGGCACAAATACACCCAAGTGTAAGAGGCCCGTAAACCACTTAAACGAACGAACGAACGAAGGGAACGGTATACTGCTGTGGCGAGATGAATGACGGAAAGTGTCGACGATCGTAGTGAAATAGGATATAAGTATAACACGAGATATACCAGGCCCATCACGCGAGATATAAGAGTATAATCACTTGGCTATCATGAGATATCGGTGACGGGTATTTCTGTGCAAATCTGCGGTCCTTAGAGTCTTACTTGGCACAATGTACTGAGATTTCCATCGCGCTTGAACATTTCTGCGCAAATCTGCGGTCCTTAGAGTCTTACTTGGCACAATGTACTGAGATTTCCATCGCGCTTGAACATTTCTGTGCAAATCTGCGGTCCTTAGAGTCTTACTTGGCACAATGTACTGAGATTTCCATCGCGCTTGAACTACAGTTAAACCTGTCTATAACGGGCACACACTTTTGGGATATTATTACGACCACGTGTCTTAAGGAATCACCATCATTCGGCCCCAAAAGTTATGTAGCATAGCGAATGAATTGCGTTAAACGACTACCTGGTTTTAGTGATGACTTATAGATGGCGCATAGGATGGCCATTATAGGCAGGTCTCAATGTTCCTTCTACGCGTTGTTCATTACGTCTTTAAACATTAGCATAGCGATAGGTCTGACTTCATTGTCGGGACATTGCGGTGTTTTGTTCATTACTAACGACAATAACAAACACCAGGTTCTCAGGAGAACCCGCGTGGAAATGTGTTAACAACAAAGCGAACGAATATCGTACATGTCTGGCACATGTTTATTTTCGGCCTGCTACCTAGCGCATACTATCGGTATATTTATAACAATTCATTGGGTCAATATTGTCCGTAAATTAACGACATTTAACGTTCATTAGGGAGACAAAATGCTCATATGTATGGAAACACAATCAGTACTATGACGTTGTTTGCTGACGTATATTTATATACATTTGTCTTCTTTCATGAATAATTCTTTGCAACATTACAACGATTATACAGCGCTGTACGATAGTAGATGATAATTCGGGAAATCGCCCATGCAAGCTAGATAACCCCCCCCCCCCCCCCCCCCCGACCCCACCACTCTGTAGCCCCTCCCTTCTTTTTAGCTGCTGTTAGCAGCTCAGTAAATCACCATAAATTTCGTATAGTTAATAAAACTTGCGGAAGCGGATGTCCATGGAGCTCTGTGCGATGAATTTGTGGTCAAAAGGTTAAAGGTCAAGGCCACGGCGACCAGTTAAAGTGATTATTTTGAAAACCATGTGCATGGAAGACACATTATTCATGTTTTGTCATGCTTTGTAGGGTTACGCTATATAGCGTAACAAATCTAGCTCAGCTTGACGTCCTGTTCACACTTCACCCACACCTCTGAGATTCTATCGACCTAATTCACCCTTCCAGTCTATCCATCGATCATATGCCATCATATGACGTCATAATCAACCAAGTAACGCGTATGATGACGCCATGAATGACTCGATATAGCCCGTCTTAAACGCATAATAGTTGACACGTTGTCGAATTGTATGTTTTTGCTATTTAATAAACATGCTGATGCCGGAGGCAGCAACAGCACCCAGTCAAATTTGTTTCAAAATATTCCACTGCTTACATGCATAATCTTCAGGAAATTGAGTGCCAGGGAGTTTATGGATCGATCGATCCTAACATGAGCGGGGTGTGGGTGGAGCTTAGCTAGAGATGGGCGGGGCATAGCTAAAACTGGAAAGGTCCGTTGCTAGGTTGAATATAGGAGTTATTTACAATGAGACGGTTATCCTGTTAGAATTCCCTAATTCCCTTCAAGAAAACGCTGAATTCACAGAATCGCAAATTCAAGGTAACTATTCTGGCAAGCTGTTGAATATTTTGAAACTAATTTGCTAGGAACTTGTTGCTGCCAGCTTCAAGTCAAATTAATTTCAAAATATTCATCAGAATATAAAGAATATTTATTAAAATATAAATGAGTTTTCGATTTTGGCCTTTCTTGCTCAAACGGTTAATAATCATAAGATGACGTGTGAATAAATTATTGACAAACGTTTTGATCTACTCAGTGGACCGTTCCAAGTTTATCATCGATCATATGACGTCATATCCAACTATGTGACGTATATGCTGACGCCATAATCAGTACGTCATAAATGATTCTATTTGGCCTGTCTTTAACTCTTGATAGTCCGACACGTTGTACGAATTGTATGTCTCTACTATTTAATAAACATGCTGTGGTATATTTTGAAACTAATAACGCCCAGTTATAATTAGTGTCAACATACAATATCTTACCTGTATAGTTTTCTGGAAATTGATAGTCAGAGAGTTTAGAGATCGATCGATCCCAACACGAGTGAGGTGTGGGTGGAGCTTAGCTAGAGATGGACGGGGCATGGCTAAAATGGAACGGTCCATTTATCTTATGTAGGCCTACATCTTCAGAGCAACATAGACTAGACTGCTATATTATACTTGTATATTGCACCATATTTCATACAGCGCTTCTCTATATATTGATTACCTTAATCGAGCGACCGTCGTCTTGTCTGAGTAGTAAGCGGAATGTACCGTAGACCAGCCTGATTTCAAGGTTTCGCGAGGATTTATTTGATACTATCGAAGACATAGCAAATCAATGAAAACAGGCTGCCCGCCGAATGCATTACACAGAGAGACGTTAGAGTGATGCCTTTCTAACAAAGCCCCGCCCATTTCCAGTTAAGCAACGCCCACTTTCTATGAGTGTTGGAACTGATGTATGTACCCGTACTTTGAATCCTGAATTCACAGCATCCCGATATCAATGTAACTATAGGCCTACAAGTAAGCTGTTGAATATTTTGAACCTAATAATTTGACTGGCTGGCAACACGGTCAGCGCACATATTCAACATAATGTTTGTTAAATAGTAAATACATCAAAAACATACAATTCGTACACTTGACGGACTGTTCATGACCGAGGTAGCTACGTTACAATACATCGTGATGTCAGTCTACATGTGACATAATTGTGTATGGCGTCATAAACGTGAGTGACAGAAAAGATTTCCTCCATTAGGCTTGCAAACGAAATATAATACAGCCAGTAGTAACCACTGTATTATGGCCCGCCAGGGGTCGGTCACTAAAGACAGGTGGTCGCTTAAGACAGCTCAGTTGCTATGGTAAATATAGCTTTTGAGATTAAATGATGGTGATTCTTTAAAGGAGATCACAAACGAGAATTGAATTTCAATAAAACGAGGGTTTTATCATATTTTATAAATTAAAAAGAAGTTGGCAGATTTTCACAAACCCTATCAGTGTTAAGATTGTGTTAAAATGTACTTTATGACGCCATCGCGTGAATGGAGGATTCGGGGTTTAGCTATGACCTGCCTATCTTTAGCTAAGCTCCACTCACACTTTGCCCGTATTGGGATAGATAGATGGTTGAACTCGTTCCCTGACTTTCAATTTCCAGAAAACTATACAGTTAAGCTGTTGACTATTTTGAAACTAATTTGGCTGGGTGCTGTTGCTGCATGTATATTAAATAGTAAAGACATGCAATTCGTACAACAAGGCTTAGTCCGCCGTCAATTAAGCGTTCGTGACGAACATGACGTATTTATTTAAGACGTCATCCTACACGTCACACAGTTTATTATGACGTCATATAATTGATGGTTGAACTGGAAAGGACCATTATAGTATCTTAGTCTTACACAGGAGTGTTCTAGGTATAGTAGCGTGTAAAGGTGTGTGTGTGGTATGACTATGTATACAGTAAAGCTACCGATGATGTGTAATTATTGGCCCCCGCGCATTCCTTGTAGGTGAATGGATTGGGTGTAGCCCCTATGTACATACGAAGCCTGATGATTTTAGTCAAGTCGGATCTTGGATTCCCCCTTATGCCTCTTTGTACATCAATTGATCTCGAGACAATTCATCCTTGGTGCAAGATCCCTAATCTACTTCCCGGGATAACTTCACAACTCTCTAGTTGATCCGGGTTCCTCCGCATAGCAATCCAAGCTTCCAAGTATCTAGATTACAGGAGCACAGAGTAGGATAATTCGAGAGTGTAACCTAATAGATTTAGACCAAGTCATTCCACAGTGGAACCCTTCCATGCCGTCGAAGAGGTTAATCTGTTTTAGTCTACCACACAAACGCTCTTGGATTTTTCTCGTCTTCTTAGTAACAAATGCATTTTTATTATAACCTCTGGTCTATCTTGCAGAATGTAGTCGACGTCGAGTTGTCGTGAGCGGAGGGATCGATTATTAGCTATTATCCAATTTCTAGCTAAACTGTACATTTGAATCAATTTTAACGCCTTGAACTATAAATTCCCAAACTCGCAATTTCAAGGTAATTCGAGGTGGGGTGTGGGGGTGTACTTTCATTTTCGGTCATGTCTACCTACGAATAGAACAGATTAGTTGCGTGTGTTGACCGTGCAGCCAAGCCGAACACCGTCTGCGGTTAACTTACATCTTTCATGCTAAGATCCCTTGCTATACGTCAAACCTTTGAGCCAGATCGAATCACAAGTTTTTTAAAATACAACTTCGGAAACACAAACACGCAAACACAGTCAGCCAGCCGGGTGGGCGGGCGGGTAGGCGGGTGGATGGGTAGAACGGACGAGGACAATCGAATCCTAAGTAATAGTGGCTACAAATATCAAAATAAAATGGCAGCTCCGAAGAAGTCGATTGTCATTGAAGTTTTATAAATAGGCCCTATTTCATAATAGTATTGCTTCAGGATAACCTTAAAACTACATTCAGGTTGACAGGAAGGCAATAAATCAAGAAGTGTTCACTGTGGCCCGCCGCGTATGTTTAAAAGTCACCTTACCCAGTAAATCGTTCTATTTTAACCTGCATAGTTGATGTGCTAGAATTCCTGAAAATATATGCACGGAATGACTACATATAGGCCTATAGTCATGGATGTTGACAGGAATATATATTTAATGTTGTTACAACTAAAAATCGGCTTATGTACAGTTATTACTGAATCACGGGGTATCTCCATGCTACAGCAACCACATGTTGAGTAGAAATAGTGCGAAGAATTAATACGCGGCACCAACCGCGATGCCACATCTACGTTGTGTATATAAATGTTAGATACCTGAGCTCGGCCTCGCAACTTTCTCTAACGTCAAACGTGGGGATTTCTGGTCTGCCAATACAGCTCTTTTTCTTTTGCCGTTTTGTAGCCAGAATTTGCTATCTTTATAGTCATAGTTCTTCTTCGACTCTGTCTTATAAAGCCTCTGAAATGGCACGTATGCGTCATGTCAGAATTTTTAAACGGCGGATTGTCGAAGAGGCACTACCCGCACTACAGAGCCCGCAGTCATGGTGGACGTACGTAGGTTGGTAGTAATATGGTTAAGGCGATGGCTCAGAATTTTCTAAAAATTGAAAATATTTTTTATTTATTGTATTGCCTGAGATTTGTTATTTTTGTTTTATAGAGGCGATATGGCCTTATAAATATTGGACAACTTTAAGATGATGATGTTTGTCCAGTTAATTTGGATTTTACCAATATGTCACGTAGATTCGGATTTTTCCTAAATGCTATTAGTGGGCGCAAATTGAGAGGCTGTCTTAAATTATTCTGTAATTTATGATATTCATCTTTCAAAATTTCGGAAATTTCTACATTTTTTCGATTATATGTCAGAGTGAATGGAATTATTTCACGCTGATCAGCAAGACCGGGGTCCACATTTATGCCCCTCGGCCATTTTGTTTCTAATTGCTTAATCCAAAATGATTCTCTAAGTTTCCTTTGTTTATCAGTTTCGTCATTGGTATTAGAGAGAGGTGGTTGTTCAATGGGTATAATTTCGAAGTCCCGAGCGACTGAATGGCCAGGAAGGTTAAAGTGTTCAGCGACATGCGTGTCTTTTTCATGTCTAATATCGCAAAGGTGTCTAGTAGCTCGCCATCTTAATGGGCATTTGGTTTCACCGACATATTGCTTTTGGCACAATTTACAAGATATTACATAAATCACGTTTTCGGAATAGCAATCTAAATTAGACTGAATTTGAAATTTGTTTTTGTTCTGAAAGCTCATAAAAGTTTTTTGATTTGGAAGAAGTAGGTCTAATTTACACCTTTTCTTTCCACATTTCCGAGATTCTCCTGCGCCTGTGATTGGACGATTGTGATGAATCTTGGTAGGCCTGTGATCCGCAGCATTATCAGGGATAGTTTCCAAATCCTGTAAAGTTTCAGACTTAATTTTGCGCAAAAATCTAGACGAATAGCCTCTCGGCTTGAGGGCCTTGAATAAGAGAGAGCATGCAGATTCAAAGTTTTTTCTATCACTCGAATTTCTATGAAAACGGATGATTTGTGATTTTACAATTCCTTTAAAGGTATGAGGTGGATGGAAGGATTTCTTGTGAAGTAGTTGATGAGAATCTGTGGGCTTAAAATATACTTTGTAATCAAGGTGTCCCGTTGTGTCATACATTACACCTTTGTATAGCGTTAAATCTAAAAAGTCTACGGACATTTGGTCAATGTTGGCTTTTAGATTGATATTCGGGTCATGATTGTTCAAAATGGTGAAAAATTCATTAAATTCTTCCTTTGTATGATGCCAAATAATGAAAATATCATCGAGGTACCTGCGATAAAAGAGAGGCTGTTTCGGACATTTGCTAAGCGCATCCTCCTCCCACTCTGCTACATAGATGTTGGCAAAACTCGGACTGAAACGTTTACCCATTGCGCAGCCGCAAATTTGTTGGTATGTTTCACCAGCGAATTCAAAATCATTGCCCCTTAAGCTTAGCTCTAAGAGAGCTAATATTTCGCCAGTGGGCCTATTGTTATCAGGGTATTTTTCAAACGCTTTACGGACAGAATCCAAACCCTTTTCGATGTCAATGTTTGTGTACATTGCATCGATGTCGAGCGTAATCAAAAATGAATTTGGAGGTATCGAGATCTCAGAGACCTGCGACAGAAAGTCGTCAGTATTTTTCAAGAAGCTAAAATGTCTATTCGCAATTGGTTGTAGGTGATAATCCATGATTTCACTGATCCTATAGGATTCAGAACCACAATCCGATATTATAGGTCGTCCTGGTGGTATCATAGGATCTGACCAAGAATCAATAGGCTTATGAATTTTGGGTAACAGATAAAATGTACGTGGTTTTGAGTCGCGTTTCGCAACGAGGTATTTAAACTGTTTCTGCGTTAAACTCTTGTTATCAACCATATTTTGGAGAATTTCATTAAAATTGTCGCAGTTATTTTGCCAGAGTGGTTCGTCTAATTTTTGGTAATGTTTTGGATTACTGAGTTGACGATGTGCTTCACGAATGTAGTTGTCTTTAAGCATTATTACAGCAGCAGATCCCTTATCAGCAGGTTTAATGACACTGTCATTATTTTTACGCAATCCTGTTAATGCTTGACGTTCCTCATATGACACATTTTTATGATTTTTCGGAAATTCAACATTTTCAATACGTTCTTTTACAATTTTTATACTGTCGGAGATCGCTGGGTCGACTAATTTGGAGTCTGGTGCCCAGCCAGTTCTTTCAACGAATGGCAGAATATTACTTTTCGAGTTTCGAAAAAAGTCGGCTAATTTGACACGGTGGGAAAATTCAAGAACTTCCATTGAGCCATTATCTAAAAGTGCATCTATGCCTAATTTGGGCCTATGAGTTGGTACAAATGTTAGGCCACGATTGAGTATTGATTTTTCTGCTTCAGTTAATGTAGCGCCAGTGAGATTAACAATATCACTACCCAGTCCGATACCGGGGTGGTTAGTACCCTGACCCTCAGTTAGTTTAAATTAAGAAAAGTTAACCAGCTATAATACAATGCATTAGCAGTTTTTTCACTCCAATGGATATTATCCTGGACTACTTCAAAATCAGAAATTGGTAGACTAGGGATGACAGAGATCTTTATACGCAGGGATTCTACAGATGAATTGATAAATGCTAAGGTCCTTTTCTGCTTTGCAGTTAGATGTTGAGAGTAGTTCAGTTTAGTGAAATAAACCTTTGCATCTGGAAATTTTGAACGAATGGTACTGAATAGGAGTTGGACTCGTTGAGCGGTTACAGACATAGGTTCATCCTTGTCATTTATGCCAATATTTACGATGATTTTCTCGGGCTGATAGGGGTCCATGTATTTTTTTACAATAGTCCTAGCATGGCACAATTTTGCCCCTGGATAGCACGCTATCTGGGTGTCTGAATGGGGTTTCACATTTATACGGCTTAGATTGGAGGAGCCAAGGATCAGGATTTTTTTCGTCAAGACAGGGAGTCGCCATTCATTTTTGTGGTCTACCTCATACCGAAATTTCCAGAAAGAATTAGCTTCTAAGTGTGTAGTTTTCTTGGATTTATTTTGATGATTGATGCTGTTTCTACACGGTGTAGGGGTGAACTTTGGCTGAGGTAGTTTGGCCACTGGCACTGGGTTACTGGGACCCTTTTGAGTCAAAGGTGTTGATCTGGTCCTTAGACCGGATTTTCTGTCATCCTTTGCTCTCTGTGGAAGGGGAGGTAATTCATCTGAAGACAATGGAGGCGGGGTGTCTGGTAGAGGTATCTTACTAGGATCCACAGGAGTTGATTTGGTCCTTGGACCAGATTTCTGATTAGCATCCACTCTCCGTGGAAGGGGAGGGAATTCCTCTGGAGACAAGGGTGGTGGTGACTCTGGTAGAGGGATCTGAAGAGGGTCCACAGGAGAGTCTAATAGGAATATCGGTGATGACCGAGTATCCGTTCTCTTCACTGGTGGTGGGCTATCGGTCGGTGACCTGAGCCGTTTTTTAAGTTCTGAAGGTGGTGGAATGACTGGTACGGTCTCGGATGACCTTGCAGTAGGGGTGTTAACTTGGCAATTTTGTGCTTTCTGTTGAAAGTGTGGGTCAAAAGGCCTAATGAATTGATAGAATGCCTCGATTGATTTGACGTGAAGTTTCTTGCCATAGTTGGCTTTTTCCCATCTAATGGCTGTTGATTTTGCCTTACCTAAATTAAGGTCCTTTAATATCAATAGATGTTGTAGTTTAATAAACCTAAAGTTCGGATATGTTGTCGGGTAAGCGAGGTACCTCGACAACATATCCGAACGACGGAGAGTATAATCGGTATCACGTGGTACAAATTCGTATCACGTGGTACAAATTGTATTCTATTACTCCTGCTTCAAGTGAGAGTAAAAGTGTGCTCATGTGTAGATAGGTAAAGCAACCACGTGATAGGCCTACTGCCGATCTGAGTACTGCGATAACGAACCCGAATTCAACCAAAGTTAATGCGGACATTATGTCAGTTGAGTATTTTCGTTGCCAATGGGCGACTGACTGTAATATTGTAAATTAGGCCTATATTATCCACAGTCAGAAAATACGCAGAGGTTAAAAAGAGCAGAGAGCATAATGCAAGTGTTTACCGTTGATGCGTTTACAACTCAGCAGTTTGCTGGTAACCCGGCAGTCGTCTGCTTGTGTACACGGGGACAGGTAAGTAAACAGAAAACGTCATTAATTAAAATTATTAGTATGATTTAGTTTGTATACCGTATCTGTAAATCAAATATTTTCATATCATTCAGCACTACGAGTTTTAATGGGAAATGAGGCCGGCCGAACAGGGGAACCTCGTGGGTGTGGGTGTGGGTGGGGTGGGGGCGTGGACGTGGGTGGGGTGGAGGTGGTGGTGGTGTGGATGTGTGGGTGTGGGTGTGAATTTACAGTCAAAGTTGAAATGAAATATATATATCATTTTATTCCGGACCATATTTTCAAGAGGTTTTCACGTATAGTCAGTTAGTCACCCAACTTGGTATATGGAGGCATCATAGCCTAACGGTGTGTCTTGTATTAAAAGCAGATCAGTGTGGCCGGGATGTAGTTTCTATCGTTTTGTGTATACAGCGAGCAAACCTGTATGGATGCATTGAATGCTAATGTCATAGTGCCCTACTTTTCACGTTCACTGAACATCATAGAAAACTGTATTTGTCAATCCTTGATTCTTTGTCCGTGTCATCGTTTCAATACTTTTTCACATATAGTCAACAAACCTGGTATATGGACGCATCATAGCGTAAATATGTGTCATATATAAGTAGGTCAGCGTGACATACTTTCAAGGATCACCGAATAACATAGAAAGTTCTTCTATGGGCTGGAATTTCAAGAGGCACGAATTATTGGTAATACAGTAACGAAATTTCGTGTATGTATGCATTGTAGGTTAACGGGTTGTCATGTATCAAAAGTAGGTTATTGTGATATACTTTTTACGGTTCACGAAACATCATAAAACATTCTTGTCCTTACTGTAACCAAGCTCGGTGTACGGCTGCATTGTAGGCTAATGGTGCATCACGTATTAAAAGTGGTCAATGTGACCTACTTTTCACAGTTCACTGATTATCTTAGAAAATGCATGTCCAGGTTTATCTTTTAAGTTTTCTGCATACATTAACCTATGTTGGTGTATGGATGTATTGCATTTGCAGAATCAATTTCTTGTTCACCCAATTTCAAGATTAATTGCATTCATTTTGGGAAGACGGGTTTCGGTAGACGGAACGGGGTGGGGTGGGCTGGTGAATGGTGGTGGTGGATATCCTTTCTGAGGCATGGCATCCCAAAACTTCTAGTCGGTATTTGAATAAAGTCCTAGGTCGATTTGGAAAGGAACTGTGAGTGGACATTCCCTCTCGCGGACCCTCCCACCCACCATACGCCATTTAATTTTGAAATCTAGATGCGGATGCTCTCAGACGGCATCGCGTGCCTTTGTGGAGGTAAATATAGGCCTTCCATTCACTGTGCCATTATTCTGATTTATCCACCTTTCCTGCAACATATACTCAATCTCAGTGATGTGCTGGTATTGAAACCTTTGGAAGCTTCACTCGATGGTATTTCATCGCTGTTAAATGTGCCAAGATTTTCATACAAACTGATACATAGTGTAACTATGAGACATGATGGGATTCGAGGATTGGCTACTCTCGACGATCATCGTAATCAGACTATTATTTACATCAACTCCTTGATCTTTGGCGAGCCTGTATTTGACCCTAACCTTTGTGATGTCATTTCGGATATGAATATTCATTAATATCATCGTCATCATGTCGTCATTATAAATTGTTCTAATTTTAAATAAGACTGACCTGATAATAATGGTATTCCCCAGGAGCCAAATAGTATGGCCGCTTTGTACAGGGAATGTTAAATGTCACTGGCTGAGTCATTTTACAATGATGGTCTGATTGGACATTTAATGCTGTATGATTTTACTATGTAATTATTATTGCATAATCGCTTATTCTAAGAATGAAGACAAAACCACCATGGAGGAATGGATGATTTGGACAGATAGATAGAAGATAGACATCCATGTTCCTTTTAGATATGTACTTTGTACTAGTCGAAATTGATGATAGTTTGAACCAGTTGATGGTGAAAATAATATTAGAATGATTTACAGGGTTGGCGATTTTTTTGATTTAAAAAAAATCGGATTTATTTGATTTTAATCAGATTTATTTGATTTAGATCAGATATTTTTTGATTTTTTAAAATTATGAGTAGCAGATCTGACCAATAGATGCATATATCACTGTAATGTTATGCATGGCACCAGAGAAAGTACATGTACATATACTTACGTTCAGTGGTCCTTAATAGGGAACTCTTTATTAGAAGACCTCTGCTCATGACTTCATTTACACACATCAGATAGTTATCTTATAGAAACCGATTGTCAAAATGTTTGCCTCAGTCTGTTCCCCATATATTTCAAACAATTTTTATAAGGATCACACCATATCCAAATTCCAATTGATTTTCATCAATCTTACAAGGCTACATACAGTTATCCCCCCACTGTCCCACACCGACGATCTTACAAGGCTACATACAGTTATCCCACTGTCCCACACCGACGATCTTACAAGGCTACATACAGTTATCCCACTGTCCCACACCGACGATCTTACAAGGCTACATAAGTTATCCCACTGTCTCACACCGACGGAAACACAGTTTACAGATAATAATTTATAAATCACAATTAAGTAATACTACACAATTACCTGTACATACAATTTTCAAGATGGAATTAAATTTCATATCAAGACCAATTTTGAAAGATATCTTCCCCATATTAATGAATTTTAAAGGTTTTAATAACTCACGCATCAAGATTAATGACCTCTCATCTTATTGCATTATTGCAATAGCTCTGTCCATATAGTGTTTACATTTTCCACATGTGTGTATTTATATTATAAACAGATTTTGTCTGCAGGTGAAGTATATCAAATGAATGTATTTAAATGTTAAAATAACCAGCATTGGTAGCATATGATTAGATATAATGGAATGGTTTAAATATTAGCTGATGTCTTATTGTTAGAGAACTTTGTAATGCCAATAAGGCGGGCCAATTTGGGCCAAGTGGCAGATATTTCTTTTTGGCTTGCAGTCTCATACAGCAAATTGAGTATGCAATTTGCATGATTAACATTCACCAAAATATTTACTCTGATTAGTTCAGCGGCTAATGCAGTCGTGCAGAAAGCTGCACATAGTTTTCAGCTCCATTGGTGAGTTAGTGATTCTAACTTTCACCTTGTTCTAGCATTTGATATGATACATGTAATTCTATATATTGTAGCTGTCGTGGCAAACTGCTGATATTATTAGCATGAAACGTGATGCATTACATGTCACTAACTTCTATTGCATAGTAAAACATCATTAACATGATTTGCTCAATGAGATATGGAAATAAAACCTAAATTTGATATTCACATAAACCGAAAGATTGTCAGTAAAAGTATTTTGTGAAGACTTCTGGAATTTTTTTAATAGTTTGACTAACACTATCTGCAATGTGTGAGTGTAGGTGTTCAAAACAAAGTTACCTGTATACTAACTCAAGCTTATAAAGAATTCTACTTTATTACTGTTATTAGTACTACGCTGCTCAGGACAGGCAGTTCCAGGCAGTAGACAGTTACATCTAAGTGTTTAGTAACTTTTTTTTATGGAACATAACGTGGTCTTGAACATCAAAGAGCTGATTAAAATTTAGTTCAGTGTTATTTTTAATAAGTTGATTTAATGAATGATTTTATTCCAAAACTTATCATTGCATTGGTCTCACTATAGCGATAAAACAATAGGCAAACATGATCTTTGCAATGGTGTGACGGTCTAAGTGTTTTGTGAATACTTTTATTGAATCTAATGTGGTCTTAATCTTTAAAAAAAACCTGATCAAAGTTATTTTGAGCAAAGTTGGTTTAAATCAGTGAGTTTCCCTGATGATTTAACTTAGCCCGAGTATAGTATACATTATTATCAATAACAGATGCCAGAATCATGCTTGATTAATTAGGCCTAGATGCCTGCATGATTACCAAAGGACATTGAATTCATGTAGGATTCACCACATTGTTGGACCCTGTTTATCAAATACTGACAGATGTTCACCTGCGTAATAAGGCCTATGTGTTTATACATTAGGTATAAAAGTCTACAATGATATTGACGGATTCGATGCAGACATATCTTAAGAAAGAATTGCAGGTATTCGATGCATCAGTATTTTATAAGATGTTCCTGAAGACATTGTTTTAAGACACAAAGCCAAGATTCACCTCCAACCTATATACGTTGTTAAATAACCAGTTTTCTTTAACTTTTGTAATAAAAGCATGTGCTGCTGAAGCACAATCCACACCCACTTATGGGCCTTTTCAGAAATGAGACATTGTGTACGTGCCAGGTCAGAGATTGACCCATAATGCACTTTGATGGACAAGAACTCAGTGAACCCCAAGGTTTACCCATTATAAATGAATTAGAAAGACTTAGTCACAGTCGAAATTATGCTTGGTATAGCCAGTTGATTGGCAAGTCAAAGCAATATTTGTTATTGCTAGCTATCAAACTGGTCCTGATTGTACCAGATCAATCAGGATCATAATTGTGCAGATGGACATGTCCTGAAGAGAAAAAGTGGAGATTGGTCGAGTCATAATCACGTAATGTATGTAAATGACCAATCAACCTCCACGGCTCAAAGGAATTAGCAGGTAAGTCCCAACGTGGGCTAAACCCATCTCTGTGTATAAAAGTAACTGTTGCTTACAAACTTCATCTCTCGACCAACTGAAGATCCCAAGATCAGTCGCTATTGTAGGTAGAGCTATCTTAGAATGAATGAAACTGTTATAGCAGTTCGAGTAGCGGTATGAATTCAGTCATTTATCGAAGTCAATCTGAGAAGTTATTTCCTCAAGTTACCATACATCAGCATCCGGATCCGGATTGTTTGGTTAGTTCTTGTGATTCTGTTAATATGGGGCTGTTATATTTAGAAAATATTATTTCTCTACAGTACAATGTTTGTCTGAAATTCAAAAGTTAGCTTTCAGAACCTCAGCCATATCTTCGTTCCATTACTGTGACGAATGAATCTAACTGTTAGCAATGACGCAATCCAGTTTTAGCTATGCCCCGCCCATCTCTAGCTAAGCTCCACTTCCCCCATGTTTGGATCGATCGATCCATGCACTCTTGAATTCCCATGTCCAGAACACTATACAGGTAAGCTGCAACAGCGCCCAGTCAAATTAGTTTCAAAATGTTCAATAAAATGTTTATTAAATAGTAAAGACATACAATTCGTACAACAATTCTTTACTCCGTCATCAATTATGCGTTCGTGACGAATTTATCTGCATAATTCATGACGCCATTGCTTATGACGTCATCCTACGCGTCACATAGTTGATTATGACGGTATATGATGGATGGATAAACTGGAAGGGTCCATTTCATTCTTGCTTTGCCTTATAATTATGAGAACACTTCTTCCAGGACGCTCTACCCTATCTGGACTCTCTGTAATGCAGTGCAGCGCTATGGAAAATACAGCTCATGGCGCCTGTGTCTTTACCTATATCAACCTGAGAAAGCAAGGATCTTGGTACTTATAACACAACATACTTGACCAATAACGGGCCAATACTGAGGGCTTATTGACTCATCATTGACAAAGTTAGCGGTGCTATTAGTATGGTGAATATTTCAAAACTAATTTGACTAGAAGCTTTTAGCAAATATTAAGAGCATCAATAGTTTACCTGTAAGATTTTAGCATTGTTGGGATTTCGGTATCCAGTGAGTTTCTTTAATTTTCTAGAATCTATCTGACGAACTGATGCAGAAAATTGCCAGCGAATTCAATCTCCCAGTGACTGCATTTGTCCAGCTGCTAACGGCACAGGGTACATTTGAAACTGGTAAATAGTAAATAGTTAGCTCGTAGATGGAAAATGTTTTCATCCGTTCACTGCGCTAGTGAACTAATGGAAGGATCCGATCTGTCACTCAAGTATCTGATGTCACACGCAATCATGAAAGTTGCAATAGTCCCCTACTAAAGTATGACTACACCGAATTCGAGTGCTACTCATGTACGTCATGACGTAACAATGCCGCTCCATATTACATAAGATATTTTTCTCAAATTTTTCTCAATGTATGCATCAACATGTTTTTCTTAATGGGACAATGATAACCTCAGCCTGCTCTACATCTTTGGGATATGCATAATCATTTCACGAATGATTGAGTGTAAAATTCATGTTGAAGAAACACAACTATTTTACATATATTTATAAGAATCTATTTCGCCCTTTGAACCATGAATTCCCAGAATCCCAACGGAGGCTTCCACTTTATCCATCAATCACATGACGTCATGATCCACTCCGTGACGTGTATGTTGACGTCATAATAAATGACGTAGCTAAGTTCCTTACGAACGCTTAATTGATGACGGACTAAGTGTTGTTGTGCGAATTGTATGTCTTTACAATCTAATAAACATTCTGTTAATACTTTGAAACTACTTTGACTGGGCAGTATGCAGCAACAGCACCCAGTCAAATTAATTTCAAATATTCAACAGGTTACCAGCATAGTTTTCAGGAAATTGAAATTCAGATAGTTCAGGGATCGATTGATCCTAACACGGACGACGCGTGGTTGAGGCATAGCTAAACTGCGTTCCTCCATTTCAAGGCAGCCATACCGGCAAGCTGTTGAATATTTTGAAACTAATTTGACAGGGAACATGATAGTTCTTGCATTGTAAAGGATTTTTTGTATTTGGTATTTCTTGTTAAAAGGGCTAAACCGACTTATAACGAGATCATATGATTGAAATCAATGAATGCCAGTTCTCTTTCGTTGATACTCCTCTGATAAGTTCCCAAAGTGACGTCATTTCCTCTGACTAGTCTCTCACAAGTTACGCCATGTCCTCTGAATAATCTGCCACAAAGATTAGTTAAGCTCCTACAAATGACGCAATTTCCTCTGACTAATCTACCATAAATTACGTCATTTCCTGTGACTAGTCTCCCACAAATGACACACTTTCTGTGGACTAATCTCCCACAAAAATTAGTTAATCTCCTACATTTAACGTCATTTTCTCTGATTAATCGCCCAAAAATAGCGCCATTTCTCCTGGCACAATGTCTCACAAATGTCGACATTATCCTGATTAATTTCCCCAGACTAAGCTCCAACAAAGAATAGTTACTCTCCAACAAATGCCGTCATTTCCTCTGATTAATTTCCCCAGACTAAGCTCCAACAAAGAATAGTTACTCTCCAACAAATGCCGTCATTTCCTCTGATTAATTTCCCCAGACTAAGCTCCAACAAAGAATAGTTACTCTCCAACAAATGCCGTCATTTCCTCTGATTAATTTCCCCAGACTAAGCTCCAACAAAGAATAGTTACTCTCCAACAAATGCCGTCATTTCCTCTGATTAATTTCCCCAGACTAAGCTCCAACAAAGAATAGTTACTCTCCAACAAATGCCGTCATTTCCTCTGATTAATTTCCCCAGACTAAGCTCCAACAAAGAATAGTTACTCTCCAACAAATGCCGTCATTTCCTCTGATTAATTTCCCCAGACTAAGCTCCAACAAAGAATAGTTACTCTCCAACAAATGCCGTCATTTCCTCTGATTAATTTCCCCAGACTAAGCTCCAACAAAGAATAGTTACTCTCCAACAAATGCCGTCATTTCCTCTGATTAATTTCCCCAGACTAAGCTCCAACAAAGAATAGTTACTCTCCAACAAATGCCGTCATTTCCTCTGATTAATTTCCCCAGACTAAGCTCCAACAAAGAATAGTTACTCTCCAACAAATGCCGTCATTTCCTCTGATTAATTTCCCCAGACTAAGCTCCAACAAAGAATAGTTACTCTCCAACAAATGCCGTCATTTCCTCTGATTAATTTCCCCAGACTAAGCTCCAACAAAGAATAGTTACTCTCCAACAAATGCCGTCATTTCCTCTGATTAATTTCCCCAGACTAAGCTCCAACAAAGAATAGTTACTCTCCAACAAATGCCGTCATTTCCTCTGATTAATTTCCCCAGACTAAGCTCCAACAAAGAATAGTTACTCTCCAACAAATGCCGTCATTTCCTCTGATTAATTTCCCCAGACTAAGCTCCAACAAAGAATAGTTACTCTCCAACAAATGCCGTCATTTCCTCTGATTAATTTCCCCAGACTAAGCTCCAACAAAGAATAGTTACTCTCCAACAAATGCCGTCATTTCCTCTGATTAATTTCCCCAGACTAAGCTCCAACAAAGAATAGTTACTCTCCAACAAATGCCGTCATTTCCTCTGATTAATTTCCCCAGACTAAGCTCCAACAAAGAATAGTTACTCTCCAACAAATGCCGTCATTTCCTCTGATTAATTTCCCCAGACTAAGCTCCAACAAAGAATAGTTACTCTCCAACAAATGCCGTCATTTCCTCTGATTAATTTCCCCAGACTAAGCTCCAACAAAGAATAGTTACTCTCCAACAAATGCCGTCATTTCCTCTGATTAATTTCCCCAGACTAAGCTCCAACAAAGAATAGTTACTCTCCAACAAATGCCGTCATTTCCTCTGATTAATTTCCCCAGACTAAGCTCCAACAAAGAATAGTTACTCTCCAACAAATGCCGTCATTTCCTCTGATTAATTTCCCCAGACTAAGCTCCAACAAAGAATAGTTACTCTCCAACAAATGCCGTCATTTCCTCTGATTAATTTCCCCAGACTAAGCTCCAACAAAGAATAGTTACTCTCCAACAAATGCCGTCATTTCCTCTGATTAATTTCCCCAGACTAAGCTCCAACAAAGAATAGTTACTCTCCAACAAATGCCGTCATTTCCTCTGATTAATTTCCCCAGACTAAGCTCCAACAAAGAATAGTTACTCTCCAACAAATGCCGTCATTTCCTCTGATTAATTTCCCCAGACTAAGCTCCAACAAAGAATAGTTACTCTCCAACAAATGCCGTCATTTCCTCTGATTAATTTCCCCAGACTAAGCTCCAACAAAGAATAGTTACTCTCCAACAAATGCCGTCATTTCCTCTGATTAATTTCCCCAGACTAAGCTCCAACAAAGAATAGTTACTCTCCAACAAATGCCGTCATTTCCTCTGATTAATTTCCCCAGACTAAGCTCCAACAAAGAATAGTTACTCTCCAACAAATGCCGTCATTTCCTCTGATTAATTTCCCCAGACTAAGCTCCAACAAAGAATAGTTACTCTCCAACAAATGCCGTCATTTCCTCTGATTAATTTCCCCAGACTAAGCTCCAACAAAGAATAGTTACTCTCCAACAAATGCCGTCATTTCCTCTGATTAATTTCCCCAGACTAAGCTCCAACAAAGAATAGTTACTCTCCAACAAATGCCGTCATTTCCTCTGATTAATTTCCCCAGACTAAGCTCCAACAAAGAATAGTTACTCTCCAACAAATGCCGTCATTTCCTCTGATTAATTTCCCCAGACTAAGCTCCAACAAAGAATAGTTACTCTCCAACAAATGCCGTCATTTCCTCTGATTAATTTCCCCAGACTAAGCTCCAACAAAGAATAGTTACTCTCCAACAAATGCCGTCATTTCCTCTGATTAATTTCCCCAGACTAAGCTCCAACAAAGAATAGTTACTCTCCAACAAATGCCGTCATTTCCTCTGATTAATTTCCCCAGACTAAGCTCCAACAAAGAATAGTTACTCTCCAACAAATGCCGTCATTTCCTCTGATTAATTTCCCCAGACTAAGCTCCAACAAAGAATAGTTACTCTCCAACAAATGCCGTCATTTCCTCTGATTAATTTCCCCAGACTAAGCTCCAACAAAGAATAGTTACTCTCCAACAAATGCCGTCATTTCCTCTGATTAATTTCCCCAGACTAAGCTCCAACAAAGAATAGTTACTCTCCAACAAATGCCGTCATTTCCTCTGATTAATTTCCCCAGACTAAGCTCCAACAAAGAATAGTTACTCTCCAACAAATGCCGTCATTTCCTCTGATTAATTTCCCCAGACTAAGCTCCAACAAAGAATAGTTACTCTCCAACAAATGCCGTCATTTCCTCTGATTAATTTCCCCAGACTAAGCTCCAACAAAGAATAGTTACTCTCCAACAAATGCCGTCATTTCCTCTGATTAATTTCCCCAGACTAAGCTCCAACAAAGAATAGTTACTCTCCAACAAATGCCGTCATTTCCTCTGATTAATTTCCCCAGACTAAGCTCCAACAAAGAATAGTTACTCTCCAACAAATGCCGTCATTTCCTCTGATTAATTTCCCCAGACTAAGCTCCAACAAAGAATAGTTACTCTCCAACAAATGCCGTCATTTCCTCTGATTAATTTCCCCAGACTAAGCTCCAACAAAGAATAGTTACTCTCCAACAAATGCCGTCATTTCCTCTGATTAATTTCCCCAGACTAAGCTCCAACAAAGAATAGTTACTCTCCAACAAATGCCGTCATTTCCTCTGATTAATTTCCCCAGACTAAGCTCCAACAAAGAATAGTTACTCTCCAACAAATGCCGTCATTTCCTCTGATTAATTTCCCCAGACTAAGCTCCAACAAAGAATAGTTACTCTCCAACAAATGCCGTCATTTCCTCTGATTAATTTCCCCAGACTAAGCTCCAACAAAGAATAGTTACTCTCCAACAAATGCCGTCATTTCCTCTGATTAATTTCCCCAGACTAAGCTCCAACAAAGAATAGTTACTCTCCAACAAATGCCGTCATTTCCTCTGATTAATTTCCCCAGACTAAGCTCCAACAAAGAATAGTTACTCTCCAACAAATGCCGTCATTTCCTCTGATTAATTTCCCCAGACTAAGCTCCAACAAAGAATAGTTACTCTCCAACAAATGCCGTCATTTCCTCTGATTAATTTCCCCAGACTAAGCTCCAACAAAGAATAGTTACTCTCCAACAAATGCCGTCATTTCCTCTGATTAATTTCCCCAGACTAAGCTCCAACAAAGAATAGTTACTCTCCAACAAATGCCGTCATTTCCTCTGATTAATTTCCCCAGACTAAGCTCCAACAAAGAATAGTTACTCTCCAACAAATGCCGTCATTTCCTCTGATTAATTTCCCCAGACTAAGCTCCAACAAAGAATAGTTACTCTCCAACAAATGCCGTCATTTCCTCTGATTAATTTCCCCAGACTAAGCTCCAACAAAGAATAGTTACTCTCCAACAAATGCCGTCATTTCCTCTGATTAATTTCCCCAGACTAAGCTCCAACAAAGAATAGTTACTCTCCAACAAATGCCGTCATTTCCTCTGATTAATTTCCCCAGACTAAGCTCCAACAAAGAATAGTTACTCTCCAACAAATGCCGTCATTTCCTCTGATTAATTTCCCCAGACTAAGCTCCAACAAAGAATAGTTACTCTCCAACAAATGCCGTCATTTCCTCTGATTAATTTCCCCAGACTAAGCTCCAACAAAGAATAGTTACTCTCCAACAAATGCCGTCATTTCCTCTGATTAATTTCCCCAGACTAAGCTCCAACAAAGAATAGTTACTCTCCAACAAATGCCGTCATTTCCTCTGATTAATTTCCCCAGACTAAGCTCCAACAAAGAATAGTTACTCTCCAACAAATGCCGTCATTTCCTCTGATTAATTTCCCCAGACTAAGCTCCAACAAAGAATAGTTACTCTCCAACAAATGCCGTCATTTCCTCTGATTAATTTCCCCAGACTAAGCTCCAACAAAGAATAGTTACTCTCCAACAAATGCCGTCATTTCCTCTGATTAATTTCCCCAGACTAAGCTCCAACAAAGAATAGTTACTCTCCAACAAATGCCGTCATTTCCTCTGATTAATTTCCCCAGACTAAGCTCCAACAAAGAATAGTTACTCTCCAACAAATGCCGTCATTTCCTCTGATTAATTTCCCCAGACTAAGCTCCAACAAAGAATAGTTACTCTCCAACAAATGCCGTCATTTCCTCTGATTAATTTCCCCAGACTAAGCTCCAACAAAGAATAGTTACTCTCCAACAAATGCCGTCATTTCCTCTGATTAATTTCCCCAGACTAAGCTCCAACAAAGAATAGTTACTCTCCAACAAATGCCGTCATTTCCTCTGATTAATTTCCCCAGACTAAGCTCCAACAAAGAATAGTTACTCTCCAACAAATGCCGTCATTTCCTCTGATTAATTTCCCCAGACTAAGCTCCAACAAAGAATAGTTACTCTCCAACAAATGCCGTCATTTCCTCTGATTAATTTCCCCAGACTAAGCTCCAACAAAGAATAGTTACTCTCCAACAAATGCCGTCATTTCCTCTGATTAATTTCCCCAGACTAAGCTCCAACAAAGAATAGTTACTCTCCAACAAATGCCGTCATTTCCTCTGATTAATTTCCCCAGACTAAGCTCCAACAAAGAATAGTTACTCTCCAACAAATGCCGTCATTTCCTCTGATTAATTTCCCCAGACTAAGCTCCAACAAAGAATAGTTACTCTCCAACAAATGCCGTCATTTCCTCTGATTAATTTCCCCAGACTAAGCTCCAACAAAGAATAGTTACTCTCCAACAAATGCCGTCATTTCCTCTGATTAATTTCCCCAGACTAAGCTCCAACAAAGAATAGTTACTCTCCAACAAATGCCGTCATTTCCTCTGATTAATTTCCCCAGACTAAGCTCCAACAAAGAATAGTTACTCTCCAACAAATGCCGTCATTTCCTCTGATTAATTTCCCCAGACTAAGCTCCAACAAAGAATAGTTACTCTCCAACAAATGCCGTCATTTCCTCTGATTAATTTCCCCAGACTAAGCTCCAACAAAGAATAGTTACTCTCCAACAAATGCCGTCATTTCCTCTGATTAATTTCCCCAGACTAAGCTCCAACAAAGAATAGTTACTCTCCAACAAATGCCGTCATTTCCTCTGATTAATTTCCCCAGACTAAGCTCCAACAAAGAATAGTTACTCTCCAACAAATGCCGTCATTTCCTCTGATTAATTTCCCCAGACTAAGCTCCAACAAAGAATAGTTACTCTCCAACAAATGCCGTCATTTCCTCTGATTAATTTCCCCAGACTAAGCTCCAACAAAGAATAGTTACTCTCCAACAAATGCCGTCATTTCCTCTGATTAATTTCCCCAGACTAAGCTCCAACAAAGAATAGTTACTCTCCAACAAATGCCGTCATTTCCTCTGATTAATTTCCCCAGACTAAGCTCCAACAAAGAATAGTTACTCTCCAACAAATGCCGTCATTTCCTCTGATTAATTTCCCCAGACTAAGCTCCAACAAAGAATAGTTACTCTCCAACAAATGCCGTCATTTCCTCTGATTAATTTCCCCAGACTAAGCTCCAACAAAGAATAGTTACTCTCCAACAAATGCCGTCATTTCCTCTGATTAATTTCCCCAGACTAAGCTCCAACAAAGAATAGTTACTCTCCAACAAATGCCGTCATTTCCTCTGATTAATTTCCCCAGACTAAGCTCCAACAAAGAATAGTTACTCTCCAACAAATGCCGTCATTTCCTCTGATTAATTTCCCCAGACTAAGCTCCAACAAAGAATAGTTACTCTCCAACAAATGCCGTCATTTCCTCTGATTAATTTCCCCAGACTAAGCTCCAACAAAGAATAGTTACTCTCCAACAAATGCCGTCATTTCCTCTGATTAATTTCCCCAGACTAAGCTCCAACAAAGAATAGTTACTCTCCAACAAATGCCGTCATTTCCTCTGATTAATTTCCCCAGACTAAGCTCCAACAAAGAATAGTTACTCTCCAACAAATGCCGTCATTTCCTCTGATTAATTTCCCCAGACTAAGCTCCAACAAAGAATAGTTACTCTCCAACAAATGCCGTCATTTCCTCTGATTAATTTCCCCAGACTAAGCTCCAACAAAGAATAGTTACTCTCCAACAAATGCCGTCATTTCCTCTGATTAATTTCCCCAGACTAAGCTCCAACAAAGAATAGTTACTCTCCAACAAATGCCGTCATTTCCTCTGATTAATTTCCCCAGACTAAGCTCCAACAAAGAATAGTTACTCTCCAACAAATGCCGTCATTTCCTCTGATTAATTTCCCCAGACTAAGCTCCAACAAAGAATAGTTACTCTCCAACAAATGCCGTCATTTCCTCTGATTAATTTCCCCAGACTAAGCTCCAACAAAGAATAGTTACTCTCCAACAAATGCCGTCATTTCCTCTGATTAATTTCCCCAGACTAAGCTCCAACAAAGAATAGTTACTCTCCAACAAATGCCGTCATTTCCTCTGATTAATTTCCCCAGACTAAGCTCCAACAAAGAATAGTTACTCTCCAACAAATGCCGTCATTTCCTCTGATTAATTTCCCCAGACTAAGCTCCAACAAAGAATAGTTACTCTCCAACAAATGCCGTCATTTCCTCTGATTAATTTCCGACAATTGACGTCATTTCCTCTGATTAATTTCCACAGACTAAGCTCCAACAAAGAATAGTTACTCTCCAACAAATGCCGTCATTTCCTCTGATTAATTTCCCACAATTGACGTCATTTCCCTGATTAATCTCCCACAAATGGCGTCATGTTCTCTGACACACTATCTTACAGATGCTGTCATTTCGTCTGACTAATCTGCCATATTAGACAGATCTGACAGATCGTACCCATGACTCCCTTTGTTCGGTAATTCGATGACTCCCTTTGTTCGGTAATTGTTGTCATTTTGCTTCAGCGAACTGTTTTGGTCTAAGATGGTTGACACCAACAAATGAAATTCCACTCTGCGGGCATGCCACCCTGGCTTCTGCTGCCATTATCTTCACGGTGTTAGGTATTATAAGAAATAATAATAATGATAATAATAATAATAATAATAATAATAATAATAATAATAATAATAATAATTTTGTAAATTTGTTCTAAATTAAATGTCTCTCAGGCCGTGTTCTCATACAACCACTATTTCGGTAAATATAAGCCGTTCTCATTGGACTGCCTCTTGTCCCGGATTAATACGTCACTTATTTCTGAAACTTAATACCACAAAATCGGCGCTTTATCTACCGATATATCGTTATTGCTTGCCAGTGTGAGCGCAACCTATTCCCAGTAGCGGATTATAATAGGGGCAGCGGGGGCATTTGCCCCCGGCCCCAGATCTTGACCAGACCCCAATTTTTGTCTATCAACTTTTTAGTGAATAATGTGTTTTATGTAGTTTCTCTTTTTACAAATGAGAATAACTGTCTGGAGATGATGTCCAGGGAGCTATTTTCGTTTATAAAGAGAGAAACTACATAACAGGATATGGTCTTGTTGTCTTATTTGTCCATTATATAATGTTTCAGTATTATTCTTATTAAAGAGTGTTTTTATTTTGTTTTGAGACTTTTGATGTTTAAGGCGTCAGATCGTTCATGATTGTATTAAGTTTAATATTAGTTTTTGTCTTCCAGTTGCTCTCAGATGGAACCACTTGCACTTCCAGAGGTAAGTATTGCCGTTCAGTTGGTTGTTAAATCATTCTATTTTTAGCAATTTAATTTCATTTTTTGTTCATTCAGCTTTTTATCCAGTTCTGTTTTGACAACTGACCGGCTAAAGAAATTGAGTGAACAAAAAAAAGAAAAATTAAATGGCTAAAATCGAATAATTTAACAGCCAACTGATGGTCCATATTTACCTCTGGAAATGCAGGAGATGCCATCTGGGAACATCTAGCCTGATACATTTTTCGGGGGAGGGCACCCGGACCACCCCCTTTCTGTTTGCCTTTCTCATCCACCAAACTCCACAAATATTCTTTGCCCCCGGCCCTTGCAAGGCTTAATCCGGCACTGTCAATTCCCTCAAGATTTGCCAGGTAGCGTTACCGTTAACATTTTCTCTCACTGTCTGCCAGGCAGGGCTACGGTCATCATGTTATCTCGCTGTCCAACAGGTAGCACCACCGTTCAATCCGGGACTATCTTCCAGCAGTGTTAATGCAAACCGATATATCGACTATATATTAACCTACATAGTACACGAAATAGTTAAACAGGATTAGGCAATGAGAAAGAGGCTTACGTCTCTAGACAAGCAGGAATGGTGACCTCAACCGTCAGTATATTTATCTAGATACGCCACCAAAATATATCATCACGTTATATGATAGTATGAATGTCTGTCACCTGAATCGTTCAATCCTAATATGCATTGAAGGAGAACATCTGGATTAGTTTTATTGATTGATATTAATGCTCGTTTTCCCTTATATTTTCTTATCTTCAGAAAACCGGTCTGAGAAATTATCATTTAAGACACTTAGTGGTATCCTGGGTGCCGAGCGTGAAGGACAGCAAATTATTCTGACTTTTCCGCTTAATCCATCAGTCCCTCAGGTGAATAATGATAGGATAGATATAGGTAATAATAGAAACTGTAAATTCAGGCGTGTTCTCACTAGAGAGTTAATCGGGAATAACGCCATATTTCAGTATGGCGTTACACCGGTTAAGTCTCTAGTGAGAACCCGGCCTCATATTAGGCTATGCTTATTACAAATAGAGTATAACAGAAGCACAAATGTCAAATATACAGTAAATTGGCTATTTTTTAAATTTATTAATATACTCGTTTAGATCATAGGCAATTTAATGACGTTAATGCTGAATGTTTTAGAAGTAATTCGTCTGAGATCTGTTTATGCTTATTTCAAATTAAACAGCTTCAAATTAGTCTGGAGAACATTTTCCAAAACATGCGTTCTGGACATTGGTTGGTGAAGACTGGAGTAAACCAATTGACGCCCACGTTCATGTATGCAATAGGCCTACATAGTCAATTATTTAATTCAAAGAATTTACAGCCAAAGATGATGGAAGTGTTATATTTACAGAACCAGTTATTCTAGTGTTAAGATTTCAAAAATCGTCTTGTCTTAGCAGATATATGGACATTCATCAAGACCACTGCAGAGACCGGTTTTAGTCGACTTTTTTTAAAATGTTTAATGGGCACGATAAGCAATTGAACATTGTACATTGCATTTGAAAAATCAATATCCGTATTAGAATGCAATTATTAGTTAATGAAAATGCAATTGATTTTTTGTTGCAGAATCGGGATGATTTCCAAGAACTATTAAAGGTATGCACATTGATAAGTTGAGTATTGCTAAGATGTGTGAGTATGTATGATTACTATATTCTGTGGCTGTAGTAGTAGAAACATCATACAGCTGCAATCAGTCCTTATTCGCTTTTGCCAACTGTGTCTTGTCCTCAGTCTAAATCCTGAGCTTCCTCAGGTGAATTCTTGACTTGCGTGTACCGGGTCCTACTTTCTTGAGGTCACCGCGTAGTACGCGTAGCCGATTTATGCAATGATGTCCTCTCCTGGCTTTTTATTTGCTAGCTCCGATAAAGCGAATTCCAAGGCTCTCTGTGCTGGTGTCACTTCTGGCATCCTTAGCACATGGCCAAACATCTTTGCTGGGAGACCTTTACAGACAGCGACGATGTATTACACATCTTGTATAGTAGGCCTACATCGTTGGAAATTATACTGTCTGGCCATCGGTGTTCAGTGGTTGTGCCTAGGTGTTGGCTGGGGCAGGCATCGAGTTTGTCTAGAGCTGCCTTTGGAGCTGCCCAGATGTTACAGTTATACAGCATCAAGGATACGCAGGTTGCATTGTATTAACGTAGCCTTTTTATCAAGGCCATCTTTGATCTATGAATTCATAGCTTCCAGAAGGACTGGAAAGCTGTTCCCGATGACGCAGCGTGCAGCAATGTCAGCAGTACTGCAAAGCAGTGAGCCCAGGATTTTACATTTCCTCCATGGTTCGCCACCACGAAGTGGATCGTTGTTTTCTTTAGTTTTATGTTTTGTAGATAGGTATATATGGGTGAACTCAGTTTTGATTTCATTCATAAAGAGATTCTCAATTTTGAGTTTGCTTGCAGCTATTGGGAGTTGTTCGTCAAGGGGTTTCTTTTCCTCGTCTATGAAGTCCACATCGTCGGCATATTCCATCTCTAGTGGCATACCCAGTATTGACACTGAGGTGGGGGTGGGGGATGGGCGGTTGGGGTGGGTGGCTGGGGGTGGTGGTGGGGTGGGGGTGTGGTGGTGGTGCTGGTGGTGGGGGTAGTCTTGTGGAACTTTCCTGCACGGATTTCAATGCAGCAGTAAGGTAACAGGTAAAAAGCACCGGAGATAGACCATCTCCCTGTGGGGAACCGATTGAAGTCTCAAAGTCTTCAGCATTCACTGACTTGACTCGTACTCTCAGCTTGGTGGCTGCATGCAGTAGTCTCACTAGTCGTATCTCATCTTCATTACACCTGGTCTGGCGTAGTACACCTAGGATCTTTGAGCGTTTAATTGTGTCGAAGGCTCGTGACATGTCAATGCCCATTTTATGGAAATCCCAGTGTTTGGATATGACTACTGACAGAAGCATGCACTGAGCCCATACAATGTCTGCGCAGCTGCGTCCACGTTTGAAGCCACTTTGACATGATTCTGTGAAGTCATCGATCTTGTCTTGGATGCGGCATAGAGTAACATTGGATAAGATTTTGCGTGTGCTGTTGAGGAGCACAATGGGCCGCGGATTGGCTGGTGGGCCAGGTGGCTTCTTGGGCTTGGGTAGTGCGATAAAGATACCTGGGCCTACAGCGTCGATGTGAAGGTGATGCATAAAAGGTGAATTCATTAGGTGTGTGATCGGTTTTGTCACTTGCATATATGAATAGTTAATTTTTCAGAGCTTAAGTGCCTTCTCAACTTCTGGTGTTTTAATTGGTGTTAGTATTAGCATGGGGTCTCCTGAGAACGGGTGCAAGGGCTCACCATCGTGGTCAGTGAACTGTTCCTTGAACCATTCTCGAATCGTCTAGGGTTCTCCCTGGTCAGTCCCGATAAAGTGTCCTTCAGAGTTGTGTACAGTGAGTGGTGGTGTGTAGTCAGTAACTCTCAGGGCTCGGGCTTCCAGAAACATTTTGTGAGTCATCCATGGCAGTGATTTCATTGTTGAATAGGAAGATCTTTTAAGCGTTTGCTAATGTGGCACATAAGGTTTTTGTACTCCCAGCGTAGTTTGGTGCGGTCTTCACTTTGGTCAGTTTGGTAGACGTGCAGTCGTAATGCTTTCTGCTCTGCTGACACCTTTACTACTAGATGGTCGTCGCTATACCTAGTTTGTTTTTACGAACTGGTATAGCTGATGATTCCAGAGATTTCAGTGTTTTTGTTAGGGCTTCGTTTGGTTTGGAGCTGATGTCGATGTTAGCTATCTGCTCCCCAAGGGCCTCTTTGCATGACATTTGAGTGTCAGTGTCGGTGATGAGCTTAGGTAGGTTCTAGGTAATTCTACCTTCTTGCCTGCTATGGCATTTATATATTATGTAGAGATCGTTCATCTGAAGGCGTGTAATGACTGGCTTGTGGTCAGAATTGAGGTCTGTGCCTCCATAGGAACGAGCATTTCGAAGTAGGGGGTTTACTTCTGTCTTGCATAGTATGAAGTCTATTTGGTTGAAGACAGCTGTTTTAGCCTTAGAACCTTCTGGGGCGTTGGGATCAGCAATGTGTCCGGTCGATGTTGTCCGGTGATGGAACGGGTGTTTGAAAGCTGTATTTGTGGCAATTAAGCCTTTGGAACTGAGGAATGCTACCAGTGCATCTCCATTGCTGATGCGTGTGTCCTCTCCATACGATCCAATTTATAAGCCAAGTCCTGAACCTTTGTCTGCAATTCCGAGTTTACCCAGATTGGATTTGAAATCTCCACACACTAACAGTTGCCATCTAGCTCTGATTGTAATGGTGGAGCTCAGTTTTGCATAGAAGGAATCTAATATTGCTGGATTATCTTTGGCTTTTTCGGTAGTTGGGCCATATGCGTTGACAATGCGACATTTAGTGCTGGTGTGTTTTCGCGTTGGTATAGCCAGGTCGATGAATGCAACGACATCACTGATGTATCCAGAACTAATGACATGGTCCAAAACCCTTGGTCCGATTACGAAGTCTAAGCCCCTGTATGTGGCCTGTTTTTGCTCCATGAGCACTGGCTTATGGCCTGTCTGTAGTTGCTGCTCTGAGTGCTTAGCTACTTTATTCTCATGTAATATCGATGTTATAATGTTCACAGTATGCACCTAAGGTTTTCCTCATTAGACATAAACAGAGTTGCCTCTATGTGCGAATGTCACACCCCCCCCCCCCATCCTTGATGACTTAAGTTTCCCAACAAAGTTGGTACTTACGGAGGAGACCGGCGTGGAGGTGTCATCTTTCTCCCATTGGCTATGTGTAGGTGGGATATTAAATTCGTTTGACGTGATGCATCCAGAAATATATATATTAAAATTCAATGAAAACATTTGGAATTTATGTCATTTTGTATATTCTTCATATGTGGTATGCCCCATTGGCTATGAATTGATAATTCGCCGATTTGAATGTTATTAATCACGGCCGCTAATTGACTGATTTTAGAAAGGTGTATGCTAAAATAGGCATAAAGACAAATGGGCGGAAACAGACATGAGATTGCTTTGAACAATAATAGTTTATCATCATACACTGAACATGTGGGTGCTTGCGAAAGATATTTTAATTATGTTTGTTTCCTACTATGATAACTAAATGCATTTAATGAATATGCGGATGGGCGAGAGAGAGAGAGAGAGAGAGAGAGAGAGAGAGAGAGAGAGAGAGAGAGAGAGAGAGAGAGAGAGGGAGAGAGAGAGAGAGAGAGAGAGAGAGAGAGAGAGAGAGAGAGAGAGAGAGAGAGAGAGAGAGAGAGAGAGAGAGAGAGAGAGAGAGAGAGAGAGAGAGAGAGAGAGAGAGAGAGAGAGGGAGAGAGAGAGAGAGAGAGAGAGAGAGAGAGGGAGAGAGAGAGAGAGAGAGAGAGAGAGAGAGAGGGAGGGGAGAAAGGGAGAGTGGCCGAGATGAGGCAGTGAATGAGTTAAACAATTAAACTTCGATTAATTTTTAAAGTTGGTTGCCGACGACACGATCATTGACGATGTGGAATATTCAGCAAATACGAAGAAGCTGTTAGTTCGACTCAAGGATACCGTGACCAGGTAAAACTTATTTTCTTAGCAGCCCATGCGCAATTAAATTGTCAATTCACATGATTCGATTTGTATGATAATCAGTGCTCATTTTAATAATGATTTTTCCAGCAATATAGATTTCAAAATTCCACCATCCTTTGAAAGTTCTTTAAATGTACATAAAATCATTAACATTATTAATCGTATTTCTGAATAAAAATTTCTTTCTTCTGCTATCAGTTTCACACGAGCTCACCATTCTTATTCTTTTTTTGTAAAAAAAAAAGGAAGCAACTCGAGGATCTTCAACCAATCATTGCACATATGCGCCAAGCTGAGCCTAGCGGACGGATCAATGGCGTGATTATTACGGTTAAGGGCCAACCCGGAAGTGATTACGACTTCCTCTCTCGATTTTTCGCACCTTGGGATGGTATTCCAGAGGATCATGTCACAGGTGGTTGACATTCCATCTGTCTTACACCCACACATGCACATGCATACGAACACGTTCATACACACACTCTCACACGCACGCCCACACTTACGTACGCACGCAGAGATGACGTGGTAATTAAGCGATTAAGCTGATAAATTAAATTGTTTCTAAATACAATATACATGTTATGTTACAATCATGGAGCAATTGTTCACATAAATACGACTCTACACCTGTTTAATTTCACTCGTGCAATAAGTTGTGTAAACAGAGCCTTCATTCATTGACTGAACAACATACAAAATATATCACTACACCAAACTATTTTATCGTCGCGAGATGTGGATCTTACCGGGTGAGATGGTGACATTATTGACCCTGTTGTCTCTCATTGGTTTCTGCATGAAAGGAGAATTTGAGGTCATGGTAATGGATAAATCCTATCTGCCACTCAAGTATATGATATCTTAATCAATTACGTCACATGTATGCTGGCGTCACAGTCAAAGTGAGTAGTGAATGACGTATCTATGTCCGTCATGAACATTGACTAGGCCGCAAAGTGTACGAATTGTGTGTTTTAACTATTGAATAAACATCTTGTCGAATATATTGAAACTAATATGAATGGGCGACACTGGTGCTGCCATAGGCAGCGACAACACACAGTCCAATAAGATTCAAAATATTCAACAGGTACCTGTACAGTCACCTTGAAATTGAGATTCTGGGAATTATGATTCAAAGTATATAAATCGATCCCAAAACGTGCAAAGCATCGGCGGATGTTAACTATCAATGGCCGGGGCATAGCTAGAAATGGATCCTCTATTGTTTATTACTGGTATGCTCTTGCAGAGACAAGAAAATATGGGGACAACCGTTATGGAAAGACATAAAGATATACTGAATAATACGAATATATGCATTTTATTTTAGCATCAACCGTTTGGTTGGCATTAATTAATGATTAGCTGGTACAGATGCCGTACGTGTTATTGAATTGAAAGGAGGCAAATAGTTATAAAACCAGTTGGTAAGTCGGCCGCTCTATTACTTCCGGTGGCTCTATTACTTCCGGTGGTTTTATGACTTCGGGTGGCTCTATTGCTTCCGTTTGCCACAAAAGAGGTTCACCATTTTTGCGAGGGTAAATAACGACAGTAGGGACAATCAGAGACCAAGAGACCAAGCATTCGCATCAATTTCATTGGAGTTGGAATGATAGTGCATGTTACTGGGCCAGTTCTGGGTCGTATTAGTCTGGTATTGGTATATTGCTGGCCTAGTAACCCACGTAATCAAGAAAATGATCACAAAGTGCATGACCTCTTGTTATATGTTTGTAATGAGGTGATGAAGGGTGAGGCAAGATGGTAATTTGACTGTGAAATGCTTTATGGAAGATAATACATATTCATATGAGGAATTCGTTGCTGACACCTTGTGAAAACATACGCTGCTGTTGAACAATATGTCAGTGAAAATCTTTAAAGATATTGAGAGATTTATTGCATAAATCCGCACGTAGTTTCTGAAACTCCTCACGGCAAGTTCTCAAAACAACCGTTCAACCAGAAAAACGTTGCATCTTTCAAAGTGAACTGGTGTGAATGATTGCCAACACTAGCAAATACAAGAAGAATGAAATGTCATGGAGTATGATATTATTCCTTATTAAAAAGTAAGCTCTTTTAGAACCTTGGTTCTAACTTTATCAAACGTATTCCCTGGAAAGAAATAACGTTGGACAGCATACGATGACTAACAAATGTAACATGACTGAAAAAGCGGACATTCTCTTGTTTGGCTTAGCTTTACGGAGGCAGTCAAAAGCATCAGCAGCTCCTATGCTATTCAAATGGTGGGTTAAACTCTGTTATGTCATCAGTATTATATACAAAACATGTGCGCCAGTCCATCCCACTTGGTAGGGTATCCATTAGTCTCTGAAAGGCAACGGAGGCATTGGTGTTTTACAAACTCCTCACATTGAATTGATATAAATTAGACGTTGCCATGAAAGCAGTTTATCCACGATCTGAGCCATGCAGAGCTACCTGCTAATATCTACTAACGTACCCGTATATGATGCACACTAAGTCGCTCAAAATAATCCTTCTTCAATAGGACTATGAGAAAAGTGACATCATTATCCAGTACACTTATAGTCTGTCTGACGTTTTCATATATGAGCTGCATTGGCATGTGTTGTGATTGTTTTTCTATTGTCCAAAGTAACTTTTTTGAGTTTGAGGTGATGTCTTATTTATTTGATAGCTGGAAAGCATCATCATCTAGAGCTCCAGAATATGTACTTATTGGAGGTAGTACTTTGGTTTGTGACAAGAGGGTGGCACATCTACCTATCTACCTACTGACCGAACTACCCATAGACCTACCGCCCTATCTACCCAACTATATAATACTTGTCTACCTATTTACCTACCTATCTATCTATCCATGTTGTCATTGTGTTCATGCACTATTATAGGTTCTGCGTACACCGTGCTGGCGAGTTATTGGTCGAAGGTGCTTGGCAAACTGGACATGACAGGTGATATCTTCTGTATGCTTTAAGATGGTCAAATTGTTACCATCTCCGTATGCATATCTTGAATGAACGAATGAACGAACGAGTGAACGAACGAACGAACGAACGAACGAACGAACGAACGAACGAATGAATGAATGAATACTATGGCAAATGTTACATTCGCAATATAATAAGTTCTTGAATACATCCAGATCTACCATCCTATGTATTTTTCGAGCAACTTTGTCGGTCCATACTTGTTATTTTCTTCCTGATATTACCGCATCCGAAATCTAGATAGAACTTCATAGCAAGTTTTCAATAGGTGAATATCTGAAGCCTGTGAGATACTTACATATACACCTGTGCAAAAGTTAAGCACCACCCTATTTTTACGCACATGCGAGGGTATATCCATGTGCTATGAAGAAAGCAATAGCATAAACATTTATGTACCCATCCATCTTAGTGCAAGAGGTAATAATGCAACTAGAGGAATGCTGATTATGATGGTGGGGAAACACTGTATGTTTTTGTTTGAACTTGAAAACGAGGCCTGAATATGGTTACGTTGACACAACTGACAACTATTGCCCTACAGTTGACACACGTGGCTAGATTGTCATTAATGGTGTCTGAAAACGAAGTTTAACATCTGTGCACGAGTTTGAGACTGTCATTATTAATACCGGGTATATCCACCTTGTGCCTGGATGACGGCCTGGACACGACGTCTCATGCTGGTCACCAACCGACTGATACGCCATTGTGGTATTCGTTGCCATTCAAGATGGAGTGCGTCTGTTAATTCCTGTAGGTTCTGCACAGGAGGATCCCTCCTTCTCACCATGTTTCCCAGAATGTCCCAGATATGCTCAATAGGGTTCATGTCAGGGCTCCTTGCTGGCCATGGTATGGTTTCGATGGCATTCTGGCGGAGGTATTCATGCACAGCTCTAGCACGATGTGGTCGGGCGTTGTCATCCATGAATATAGGGTGGGTTCCAGGTGCATGATTTACACAATGAGGGACCACAACTCTATCCAGTATGGAATCTTGATATCTTTGTCCATTTAGTGTTCCAGGTACAGTCAACAGATCCAGCTTACAATCAAATGAGATGCACCCCATATCATAACGGAACCTCCACCAAATGGAACTTCTTCCATGATGTTACGTTGGTCGTACGCCGTGCGTCTGGACCTCCATACACGAGTTCGACCATCTGTGGTATGAAGCAGGAACCGACTTTCATCGGACCAGTGTACCCGTCTCCAGGATCTCATGTTCCAGTGTCTTCTTTCGTTGCACCACCTCAGACGCTCCTCTTTGTGGTGTGCAGTGAGGAGAGGACGTCTGACAGGTCTCCTAGCTTTCATGCCAGCAGCATACAGTCTCCTTTTGACGGTAGACATTGACACTCTATTGCGCGTTTCCCATTGCTGGCTGAGCACTCTGCTGTTGGTGAATGGAGATCTCCTAACAAGGCGTACTAGGGCTCGATCATCACGGGCAGTAGTCTTCTTCGGTCTTCCAGATCTAGGCCTGTCCTTCACCTCGTTAATTTGCCCATGTTTTGCAATCAAACGACTGATTACAGTATGGTTAATGTTCAGCTGTCTGCCAATCTCTCTGCATGACATACCAGTGGTATGCATGCCTATGATTTGCCATTTCACACGATCACTTAACCTTCGTCTTGCCATAGCGGTTCACAAGAGCTAATTCTCTCTGTACAAATAAACCACGGTCATGAACACAAAATTCCTAATCTTGTCGCCTAAATCTGTATGTAATGTTCTACACCTCAAACTGGACTTTTACATAACTGAACACGTGTGCTGTTTCCCGCCACGCACGGACATCAAGCGGCGTGAAGTCATGCATGCATGTGCATTTCGTACTTGGAATTATGTCAGCTAACGCGGGGACAAAAAGTATGGCACCCTAGTTGTACCATCATGTTTCTACGTTCTATTGTTTTTGCTGGTGCTTAACTTTTGCACAGGTGTATATATATATGCTGCTAATCGATTTTAGATGATCGATCGTTGATCGATTGAATCAGTGATCGATTATGAAAACTCGTAATCGATTATCGTTATTTTATTATTATTTATTTATTTGTTTATTTATTTATTTATTTATTTATTTATTTTATTTAGTTTTTCATTTCCAGTTCTGTCCTTGGACGCTAATCTGTTGTAGTGGCAATAACACGGGCAATGATAACAAGACACGTGCATTAACAACACATATCTTTACTATT